>JAWWEQ010049335.1:0-13719 GCA_035583055.1 Torymus tubicola
TATCTATATATATATATATATATATATATATATATATATATATATATATGTTTATTCCGTTTCGACGCAAGAACATAAATACACTTTACTACTCTGATATATATATCCGACATAATATATATCTCACCGAACCCCCGTTTTAATTTACGATATCAGCAGAACGATCGCCTCGTACCAAAAAGAACCTCATTATATACCCTTTTTTGTTCTCAATCTCTATAGCACTGCACTTGCTGGGCGAAAACTTTGCACTTTTCCATCATTTCCGATTCGCCAAGCATTAATTAACCTGCCACTCATCTTTCAAAATTCGTTCTCAATTCCAACGAAAAAGCCGCAACTCTCCCCACACCTTCCCCGTTCTCCTCTATGTACCATACCACATAACATTTCAATTTCCTCTCTCTCTCTCTCTTTCTCTCTCGACGGTTTCCAAAAGCCCATATACACACGTATATAGCTCTAATTCACAAATTACCCTAATATACAGTATACGCGTATACTCGCGTTCACCGCGCGCGCGCGCGCCGCGCAAATTACACTAATTCCGCGCATATACACACGGCCCGCATGTATATATATATATACATATATTCTTCCTTCTTCTCCGCCTACTGCGCGCGTGCGCGCCTGCCTATTCAGCTATATAATCCCTGCAGTTTAACATTTCTACGAGCGTGCACGCGCGTATTATATATATATATATATATATATATATATATATGTGCGTCCTCGCGTGATTCGTCACACACGCGGCGAGACGCGACGCGAGGAGGAAAACGACAGAAGGAAGTTGTATATATACTGCATTGCTATGCTCTTTACAACAAAGCATAAAAAAAAATAAATGCAAACTCGCTCACACGCACAAGTCGTCATTAGTCGTCGTCGCTCTACAGTTGCTTATATACGTGCAAAGGATTAGGTCGTATACTACTACTACTACTCGTCCTTTTGTCACTACACTGCGTACTACTACTCCTCACGCACGCGCATATAGAAACAGCACGTATATAGAGAGAACGCTCGCATGCGGTATAGCAACAGCAGCAGGAGCAGGCGCGAGAAACGGCGTCTGAAAGGCCATCGCTCGTATGGAATGCGCTACTGCTACCGCCGCGCCGCTGCTCTGGCTTCTCTCTCTCTCTCTTTCCTTCTGGATAATTACGTTTATAACGCGAGGTATATATATATACCTATACGTGTATAGCGGCAAGCAACCGGCATATGTTTCGTTTTCCTCACTCGGCGGCGTGTCTTTTTTTTCCTGGCGCCGAAGGAGAGGGAGAGAACGAACGACACAAGTAGTAGTAGTAGTAGTAGCTTTTGCATATATAGAGGCCATAACGGAATTTCGCGACGCGCGCACACGCGAGTGTAGTGCTAATTGCGCATGGATTCTTCTCTCTGCCTCGTAGGTTGAGTTTAAGCTACGAGGAGTTGTATATCGTGGATAGAGTGACGCGGGTCCGTACTTTACTTCGGTGACTTTTAGAATATTGGAATAACGCTGGAGATATGTGTATATATATATATATGTATACGCTGCGGTAGTAGACTTGGTTTTTGTCGAAGAGTATATGTATAGTGGACCACTTTGGAGGATTGAATTTAAACCCGTGTGTATAGCGGTTTCGCGAAAATGTCATGGAGGGATAAGGAGCGTAGTATGTATGTAAATTGGGTTGCGTCGTATATAACGAATCTCGTGAATTTCATTTAGCAAAAACGACTAGGATCTTTAATCGTTCCTAATGAAGCGATTAGTTTTTAACGAGCCGCGCGCGAACGTACATACATATATGTACAGTTAGCTTATACCGGCGTGTTATAAAATTGATCTGTTCCCGATCACGCGCGTATATAAGCACCATATAGTCGTCGTCGTATCCTATACAAGTGCGCCACATATTCGCCAACTTGTGTGATATACTTATTTCGCGGTGTAAATGTTTTTGGTGCTATACGTGGAGCAAGTCGTGTATCCGTTTTCGATAAAGTTTATTAAGTGTACACGCCTCTCTCTTTCTCTTTATATATATATATATATATAGCAAAAAAAGAAATCGTATATATACCGCGCGGTCTACTTAGTATATATACAACAGTTATAACTAAAATGAGATTAGAACTAAATTGAATTGTAAAACTGAAAGTATAGAACTGCTCATGCACTGCATATATAAGCGTTCTGTGAAATATTCCTATTAATTATCGCTCAACGCACGCGCGCCGGTATTTCTAATAATCATTTAATAAAATCATTCGATACATATATAGCGATCCGACGTGCCACAATAATTTATCACCTAATTTTCACTCGCGTCGTACACGTTAAAGTAAGGATTATTCACATATCTATTAAACAGTTACAACACCCCTTTTAATCACCGTACACACATATATATATATATAATAACATTTTACATTCGTGGCAAGTACAACCGGTGTTCTACCAGTATACATATAGAAGAAGAACAATAGCAAAGTATTACATACACCGCACGTTTGCGCGGCACCATAACGACAACCATAGTTGCGTCTTATATAGCGGATTCTCTTTATTACAGGAAGACACCAACAACAACAACAACTGCTTCTCGCGCGCGTGCCGCCAACTACTAAATGATATTTTCGTACTATACCTAACCTCGGTATAACACAGCACTTATATCGCGCGAAAACGTTATATATATATATATACACCGCATCGTCGTTCGGCATTAGCATGTCATTATTATTATTATTATTTCCGCGCAGGTATACCGTGAATGCACACATATAGAAAAGCACCAGCAGCAGTCGCTACACCTTGGATCCTAACCGTTACCAACTGTAGCGCTCTTTAACGACGCGGACTATTATATATACACCTGCGCCCTTTTGTCACGCATTTAACACCGCACAGAAGCAGTAGTAGTAGTAGTAGCCGTATAACTTTTGACTGCCCGTTGAACGAAAGAGAGTTTTTATTAGGTGCTTGCGGAGGTTATACCGAGGGTTATCAGAAAACAGGTGGTAGTGCTAGTATATATAGCACTGCCCGGTCTCTCTTTATCTTATCTTCATAAGCGCGCGGGGGGGATAGTTAAAAGCGTGTGTCCTGGTCATGGGTAGCCGCCTGTGATGTACTATAGATTATATCCTCGTTTGTTACTTATACTCCTGCGGCTATATAGAACGGTAACAACGATGCTGCTGGTTATATATATATATATATACTTACCGCACACTCGATAAAATTGCCATATAGCTAAACGCGATCGCTCTATGCCGCAACGTCGCCCGCGATCGTTATATATATAACACGCCTTTGGACCCCGTTACCAAAGATTACAAGGAGTAAGGAGTGAGAGAGAGAGAGAGAGAGAGAGGGAAAAAGGTAGCACGCGTTAATTATTTATAACGATAATCGAAGCAGACAATGGGAAGTGCGCACGTTCTCTCTCTCTCTTTCTCTTCCTTCCTGCGATTACGTATAGCCGCGATGGAACGCTGCTATATATCTCCTCTCTCTCTCTCTCGCGGTCTGATATTCTTCCGCGTAACCCCAGTGGTATGCGCAGCGTTATATTCTCTTACGTTATACCTTTATATATATATATATATATATATATATATAGCGGTAGCGCTTGTGTAACACGGTTACGGCGTATTATGCGCGCTCGGGTACCCGGCGTGCGAGGGAGACCATGAGCCAATATGCAGTGTCAAGTGCACGTATATATATATATACACATACACGTGCACAATGCCGAGAGAAAAGTACCTTTTTCTCCTTCGTATATATATATATACCTCTCATAAATCACGCATCATCGTATACGTTGGAGGAGCCCTTAAGCTCCCCCACATACACGTATATACATGCAGCAGACGATATATCGCATGACAATGAGTGAATGGCCCGCGGGAGAATCTTCTCTCCTCGTTGCACCGCGCACGTTGGGTTGCACCGCGCGTGCGTACGCGCGTGCATGCGTATATATATGAGGGTGAGAGAGAGGATCCACCGAACGTCATTGTGTGCAAAGCACACTGTGATTTTCAGCGAGCAGCAAGAAAGAGAGAAAGAACGAGTGAGAAAACATCCGAGACCATTTCTCATACCCTTCCGCTTATATATATATATACTATACTGCCAAGCGTAAGCGTATAAGCGTAAGCGCGGCATTCCTCTCTCTTTCGCGAAACGAATCTATCCGCTTTGCTTTATACCTTCTCCGCACTCAAAGAGTCTCGTGTCTTTCTAGGCTGCCGGTGGATTACCATCGTTTGTTGTTGCAGCAACTCAGCCTCAGCTCTCTCTGCGTGAGCTTTACTACTATGTGGCTGCATGCGGTATATATAAGCATAGGGAATATGGTTTTGAAGTGAAGGGAAGTAGTGTGTATTGTACGCTTCGATGGATTTATGAAAACCAAAGACGCGCAGAAGGACGATGCTGCGGTACGGTACTACTATAATGCATTTAGATTTTGTTTGGGGCGCACGATTGTTTTTGAGCACGCGGGTGCGGATTTATTGGTAGCTGCCGCGTGCGGTATGATTAATTGCGATATAAAGAAATATATTGAGATTGGGTGGTTGAGGTAAAGCTCTGCGTTTTATATATACGTATATATTAAAGAGAATTAGAGATTCGAAGAGATATTTATTCTAATTTGATCTTGAGGTTTTGATGTAACTGTACTTTTCAAAGGGGAATTTTATATATATATAGAAAAGTCGTGCAGTTTAGCCGCGAGATGATGACGATGATGATGATTGTCTTATGTCAGATAATCGTGACAAATGAGAGAGCAAAGTGAATTATAAGCTCGGTGTTCAATGTCACACGCGCGCGCGCGCGTACCTGTGTGTATATATATAAATAGACGATGGGGACGATGATCCACGGATTATATTAAAAGCTCCAATGAAATGCATGCCAATCCAATAATAACAAGTATATGAGGGAAAGAGATCCGACAAGAAGCCGTCCGCCTATCCACTCGATGCGTAATTACTTTTATAGAATTTCCACGTCGAGGCGCGTTGCTCTCTTACTCTCTCTCTCTCTTTCCAAAACGACCAACAGCTCAATCACTTAATGATAAACCCGAAGCAACAGCAGCAGCAATACTACCTCTTCCTACCGCCTACGTTTGCAACGAACTCCCGCTCTTCGAGATTAGATACATCCTCCTTCTCCTTCTACTTCTTCTTCTTCTTCTTCTTACCATCTGCAAGAAACGTCCTCCGCATCCGGCATCCACTAGCTGACTTTTCGCGCATAGGCTTGCTTCACTTCTTCTCCTCCCCTGCGGGCGCTATATACGCAGGAATGCGCACTCGCAAGCTGTAGCTAGCTAGCTAGCGAGCGAGCGAGCGACACCTCGCGCCCACTTTCCATTAGCTCTCTCGCGAGCAAGTAGTCCGATCGCTTGGCCGATCTTCTCTCTCTCTCTCTCTCTTGCAGTGTATATAGAGTGCGAGTAAGAGAGAGAGAGGGACTCTAGGAGGGAACGCTGTAGAGGTTCAGGGTCGGTCAAGGACTCGCGCGAAGAAAGGCGATACCCCCGCGCGCGCGCGTTGCTTCATGCTGCGGCAAGAGAGAGAGAGTCGATTGCACTGCGCGCGCGCGCTCGCGACTAAAATATAGTGATTACGCGCGAGAGAGAGAGAGAGAGAGAGGGAGGAAGGCGACGGACGGATGGATAGGGAAAAATTTATGTATCGAGCGAGATAGAAGCAGGAAGAAAGGAGAGGAAATCATTGCGAGGTTCATTATCGTGTACGCATGTGTGTGTGTATATATATATATATAGATATGTATACGTCGCTATGTAGTCGCGTACATTCTCTCTCTCTCTGTCTCTGGCCCATTCTCGCGTAAACAATTATGCCTCGTCGTCCATCTATGCGGAATCTAATTGAGGTAAGAGGAGAGACGTGCAATTGTGAGGCGCTTAAAGAGTCTCTCCTTAAAGGACGAGCTATAGGAGGCGAGTGAGTGCGTCTCGGTCATGCGTGCGCGTATATATACATATCTCTCGCGTATATATATATATATAGGTATATCGGAGCGACGTTCCAACGTAATCTATCAGTAATAAGAGGCTTGCTCGATTCGGAAACGCCGCTCTAGTTAATTTGTTCTGATGAGGGAGAGAGAGAGAGAGAGAGAGAATGAAGAGAGAATTGATCAAATGAATGCGGTGTATGTAACGGACGCTTATAGATATATATATATATATCATCGTCGAAGTGTATATAGCGTATACAACATAATGCGACAATATAACTCCGTGACGGTATGGGAAAATCGAGAAGACGTAACAGCGCGGGGCCAAATGTTTATAGTAGTGTAGTTTTTTTTCTCTTCTATATCGTCGTCGTTTTCGAAAACTATATATTAACGTACGTCACAATAGTGCACTTTTCTTGTTAATTTATCCCTCCGACTTTTTCCCTGAAAATCTCGAGTGTCGACGTACCTCGCGAACTTCCCCGAAGTTCGCAACGTTACGGCTCACATCGACGGACCGCACCCTCGGTCCGCTCGCAACATCCTCTTTTGGCCATCTGCTGATTGTTTACCGCCGCTGTGCGGTAACCAATCAGCAGACTGGAAACCTCGACCCTGACCGCAAGCGAGGTATTCTGCTGTGCTCCGATTTTTCGGAGCACATTCGCCATCCGCGCTCTGCGACAGGCGAATCTACCTGGCTAAGAAGTCGTGCCATGATTTTCTCTCTAGGAGAGGATTTTGCCGACTCGCCGCTATCGGCAAAAGGAGTTCCTCTTCCTCTCGCCTAGAATGGACTACGTCCGCTCCAGGACATAAAGGGTCGACACCACACGCTTTGGAGTCGAAGGGAAAAAGGTGAGGAATCCTTTACTCACGAGATTCTCGCACGTTCTCAGATTCTCTTTTTTTTTTATTTTATTTTAAATTATAATTACGCGCCCTTTTCATTTTTATTATTATTATTTTTTTTTATTCGCTCTACCGTCGATATATTTATCATCTATATTATTTAAATTTAAATCACTCGTTACCATTTATTTATTTAAACCTATAACCTGAACTCAATCTTCATGCTCACCCGACCGACTGAACTTTCGTCAATATATATATATATATATATATATCTATATATGGCTTACAAGCGGGACACGGATAAGTCCATTTTTCGTGTTTTCGAGTGTAACCAAAGTTTCAAAAAAAAAAAAAAAAAATAAGTAGAAGCGTGCAACGCGCTATAGTATGATCTGAAAATTTCGAAATTCTTTTGTATCGAGTAAGCGTGGACGCACCTTCTTGGAAAACAGGGGTGAGTCTTTGTCACCTGCGATCGACGATTCGCGAATCGCTGATTGGCTATAGTCGTGACACCTATCGCGCTCCAAAATTATAAAGGAGCATATTCTAAGCTCTACAAGATGTATGTTATTGGATTATTGTACCGCGTGACAAGTCACATAATGTATAAGTACAACGCTATAAGTATATAGCAATTGTATTACCGCGTGATAAGTCGCATACACGCATAACGCTATACGTATACAGATTGTTTTTTTTTTACCTCAGTTAAGTACATCTTCAATAAGTAAATCTCAGGCTTTATACACTTTTACTCACGTGTCGTTTATTTTTGTTATACCGCACCGACCTAAACTATCTTATAAGTCTAAGTGTGGATTTTATAATTTATTTTATACGAGATAATTGGGTGTTAATGTTCAAACTTGTATGTGAGATCAGGAGAAGCGATATTAGTCGCGATACTGGATTAGTCAATTGCTACGTTCAAAACACATATTTACACAGTGGTTTGAGCAGATTTTACATTTTCTGATGCGTTATAAAAATGAGTTAAAACTAAAAAATGTATGGACTTATCTGGTTATACCAGGAACTATGGAGTTATCTAATAATGCCGTTGGCGTTTATTTTCGAGCGTATTCTTTAATTTAATTATGAAACGTACCGATCAATAAATTACAAAATTAGCAATTGTTCAATGAATTCTCATAACTTATTGAAGGGATATTTATATTAAATTTAGGACCAATTGTATTGTTTATATTGTACTTGTATCGTATTTTTATTGTATTTGTATCGTATTTTTATTGTATTTGTATCGTATTTTTTTTGTATTTGTATCGTATTTTTATTGTATTTGTATTCTAAAATTTTAAATGGTTTGAAAGTGTACAGGAATTTTTTAAATAACAAACAAATATATATTAGCCATAATATTCTCATTCAATTAAAATATAGATAAAATAAATTCTAGCTACGATAAACCAAAATATGATGGACTGATCCGATTATACCGGGCACAAAATTTGGAAAACGAACTTATTCGATTCCATTTCGGGTATATTGTAGTTTTACGACCATATTTTTCCTGCTACTGACGGTATATCGAATGAAATAAGTCTATTTCAAAATACGAACTCCGAAGTTATATCTCGAATATATAAACAAGTCGACATATCCGGAAAACGCTTTGGAGTCACAAATATATATATATTTGATACTTTTTATCATATACCTTCTCGCATATACGCCTTTTTCACGCGACGCCCCCGCACTACGGATCGTTTTACGACATGTATTATATATATATTATAACCACTCGTTCGTTAACAACGCCACGCGAGGATCAAAAAAAAAAAAAAAAAAAAAACAAAGCATAGTATAAACGATCACTGATCATCGCAATGGCGTTTATATGGTTCCCCCCCTTCGCGCCGTCCATCATCATCGTCGTCGTCGTCGTCGTCGCGTGTCAGGTTATATCCAACGTAGTAAATAAATCGCAACGAATGCTCGTACTAGTATAGCATATATTATACATATAACCACGGCCGCCGCCAAGTCTTTATATCGACGTTATGCGCGTGTATATATACGTATACGCTTCATAAACTCGCCGTTAATTATATACGACGCTCGCGAGGCTTTTCAATTATTGTCCCGGCGAATGTGTATGTGCAGCAGTGTTTATCGATCGAGAGAGAGAAAGCACGCGCAAATTGCGATCCATCCTTTGAATAACCGTATACGATAAAGGCACGCTGCTGCTGCTGCTGTTGCTTCTCGAATACAAATCAGTCGCGTGCTAGTCCATCTAAGAGAAAGAAAGAGTATCTATACATATACACAGAACAGAAATTAAACGTTCAAATCTCAACTCTTTCTCTCTCTCTCTCTCTCTCGCTTATTACCCGCGCTACCGTGTACAGTCTCTCGAATCCATTAAAGCTTCTCCGCACCTCCTCCGCCCCCGAATCTTAACCCGCGATCTCTCTCTCTAGCCTCTGTTCGTGCGCGTGTCTCGATTAATATCGACGAATGGGGAATAAGGCAGCTCCCGCGCGCGTGCGCGAGTGTATAGCATCCTGAGAAAAAGGTAGTAGTAGTAGTAGTAGTAGCTCGGGGCCGCCCGGTAGCGCATAGTGTATATATATATAAGAGAGATAAGCGAGTGAGCTCTACGGAAGTCCCGAGCTTAATACGCTTATACATATATATATATATCGTAATAGCGCGCAAAAGGGAGGAAGAAGCGAGAGAGAGAGAGAGAGAGAACAATCGCTTTGTGGCTTCGTGCTCTCTTCCTTCGTCCTGTGTGCTCGTACGAGTGCGCTCGTAAAAGCCATGCAGCGCGAAATTCTCTCAAGAGAAAGAGAGAGAGAAAGAGAGAAGGACGAGTATATATATATGTGTGTGTGTGTAGGATCAAAGTTAAGCGGTATATATATACTACACGTAACCTGAAGATATTACGTATACGTTAGGGGGGTATATATAATACCGGTCAGCTGTGAAAGTGTATATACATATATATATAAGTGAGCTATAAGGGGGTTAGCGAATTTTACCTGTGTGAATCGTGATGATGCTTCGCTATATGCTATAGGGAGAACACAGAGGATCTTAATTTACGAGGATGTAAAAAATAAGCAGTACTGATGGTGGTGGTGGTGGTGGTTCTATGTATGCAGTAGTGCATATATACGTAACCCTAACCGTAGGTATATATATATATATATATATGGGAAATGGTTCGACGTATATATAACCGCCGCTCGAGCGCGCGTACTTATACAAAAGGTTTTTTAATGCGTGTCGTGGTAATCGTTAAATTTTACTATTAATGGGTTCCCTCTTTCTCTATATAGATAACGAGTATACGCGGACGTTGGTCTGGAGCAGCGCAACAACAACGTTCGGTCGTTGTTTCGATGATTTACGCGTGTTCTAGCCGTACGTATATTATAATACGCGTGAGTATAGCGCACCTGTCTTGTACATCGCGGTAATGTATGCTATTATCCATGTGGCAGCGTACTTTGTACAAAGCTGAGGTATAAGTAATAGTTTAATCACCGGTGTATATATTTATAGAAACGATTATATATACTTTCGATAATTTTTTTTCGAATTCGCGAGCTTGCGAACTATCTCTATATATAGAGGTCAAAAGCGAAAGTCTTCATATGTATATGTTAGATATATATATACACACACACACACATGTATATGAGAATAAGAAGGAGAAGAAGACATTGTCGTGTGTGTGTGTGTGTGTCAGGATCGTTCGCGAGATCATGATTAAGTCACGCGATGCTGTGGTTTTCATCTATGCGTGTACTATACTATATATATGTATATGTTTAGCAAAAAAGCTCGTCGCGTTATACGTCGTAACGATAAATTTCACTTTTGCACGTAAAAAGACTTTTATACACCATATAGCGAGGGAATAGCTCTAATCGAAATCCCATATTATGCATACAAAAATCTATATATATACATCAGCAGCCCTTGATTCCCTAGCAACTTCTTTCTCTCGACATTTGATACCCACAGCGTCTCTGTTGTAAATCATACCACCGGTCTATAAATATATACACGTAATATCCATAGCTATATGGAAAAACTTTCCCTCGAAAGCGATTTTCACGCTTCTATATATATATGTATACACACACATGCGAACCACCTGAGCACCTCGGGCAGTTCTCCTAATGACACCATAAGCTACTTTGTAAATTCACCGCGACCACCACCGGTAGTAGCAGAGTTACACTGTATATGTATATATACCTTATACCTCTTTTTCTCCTCTCGCTTTCAAAAAACTAAAAAGACACAACCACAGGGTAATACCCGCGTATATATATATATATATATATATATATCTAACTCAACGTGCGCGCGCGCCCATCGAACCTCATCAGTCCGGAACGTCGAGCCGATTTTCCCGCGGGTGTTCCAAATCTCCCTTCCTCTCTCTCTCTCTCACTCATCCGTCCGGATCGTTAATATGCTCCACATACCGATCTTATTACGGCATCATCAATCACTCTCGCGGCGCGCGCGCGCGCGTGTGCGCGAGCGCGGAGGTAATTTTAGCCGCGCTCTAAAAAATTTACTTTCTCGTCGGCAACCAAGAGCGAGAGAGAGAGAGAGAGAGAACGAGCGAGTATATATATATAAGCGCAGAAACACGCGGCCTCGACTGCAACCTTGCATTATCAAGTTAAAGCGAGTTAAAGACGAGAAGAATCTCTCTCTCTCTCCCCTCTCTCTCGTATAACAAGAGATTGAACCATTTTTTAACGATCGGTCTTAATTTCTGCGCTCACCGTCCTGTGCGTGTATATATATATACACACCAGAACCCTGATTACGGCGATTTAATTCGACTTTCAAGGCGCAGTAGCTATACACAGTTAAAGAGAGCATCAACCACCAACTGAGCGATGAGGGAATCGACTCTTTATAAACGCACAGGTATACATACACCAAAGGGACCAAGAGATCCTTCAACCATCGTCCTCTTATACTCGCTCGGACGTATCGAATTCAATTTAAAGCGCACGCGCGCGCGCGCGAGTTGCTTAATGGCAAGCGCAACTATATGGAGCTATGGTAGTTAGCCACACAGTGCTACACTGCCGATCCTGCGCTTTCTCCATTCGGAGTCGAGCTTGCAAATCAGCTGCTATGTATATATATATATATATATATAGATACGTATGGCAAGTAAGCGCGTCGTTAAAGCAACGTTCTTTCTCTCTCTCTCTCTCTTATACTGAGGCGTATACGCGCGTATGCCCGCATACATATATAACGAGTCGCGAATAAATCAGCGATTAACTGGGATCCATATATCCTTCTGCTCTATATATATATACATATATATATACATACATACACATAGGGTAGGTATTTATATATATATCTATGCGCGAAGAGTATATGCTGGAGGGAGACGTACATCGTTATACATTGAAGCTCTATTGCGATTCTTCCTATCCTCGTCGATCGAAAATTACGAGTTGGCCCATTATTGCTCTCTCTCTCTCTTTCTCTCTCACGTGTATATGTGTTTGAGTTTAACGCGAAGAACCATAGAGCGAGGAGGAGATCAATTTCTCTCTTTCTCTCTCTCTCTTTCTCCTGTGAGAGAGCCAACGACCGGACCGTCGCTATTTATAGCGCGCGAAGACTCGCTCCTATCCTTGCACACACACACGTACTATATATACATATACATATAGAGGACTCGTCGACAAGCTCGCGAGAGAAGGAGAGAGAGAGAGGAAACGAGCGTTAGCTAGCATAGCTAGTCCTAGCTCTCTCTCTCTCTCCCTCGAGATCGGCAAAAGTTACGAGACGACGATCCTGGCTTTATGCCTCTCTCTCTCTCTCTCTACCGGCGAACTGCTCTCGCCCCCATAGCGATGAGATGCGATGGGCTTCCCGAAGCGCGAAAACACGCTCTATCGCGTCTACACACTTACCTATACTATATATATATATATACATACATATATATCCTCTCTCTCTCTCTTCCTCTTAAACCGAGCATGAAAACGCCTGTTTTGCCTCCTCCACCTCTCCTTCCCTTTTACAGGTGAGTGCCATAGCAGCAGCAGCAGCAGCAGCAACGCGTTTAGATATACGCGCGGATCAAGCGCTCACCCGCGCGCGCGAGTTGCGCGATAGAAGCGAACGTGGTATAATGCTCGCTTGCCTCATGCCCTCCTCTTCCTCCCCGGAAGTCTTTTGCGTAAATCCAACGCTCCCTTGGTAACTCTCTCTCTCTCTCTCTCGTCGAAGAGTAGACCTCGACGAGAGTATATATATATATATAGGAAGAAAAAGCCCTCTCTCTCTCTCTCGTAACAAAAGCATATCTCTCTAGAAGGGAGGCGAACGTATATATATATTCGCGCAGGGCAGTAATAGTAGTAGTAGGAGAGCCTCACGCTATGAGAACTCGCTGTTGAGACATTCCAGCGGTGTGCGATTCTGGTATTTGATTAGGGGAACGTTTCTTCTTCTACTTCAGGAGGAGGAGGAGGAGGAGGCGCGGAGGTGGAATATAATGCGGAAGAGTGCAGTAGTGTATATAGGAGAAGGAAGAGAGCGACCCGGAAAGAGTCTCTCTATACTACTACTGCTGCGCCTACGTCGTATCGACGCCGTTCCGGAATGCCCGCGATGTTAAGGAGAAGAGAAGCCAACGACGACGAGCGACGACGAGAGTTGGAGACTTAATTAAGAGCTGCTGCTGCTGCTGCTGTTGTTGTTGCTACCGTTTCTTTTGACGCGCGCCCGCGTGCATGCGTACCTGCATATTATGGTATATATATATATATATATATATATATATATATATATATATATATCTATACGCGCGCGGTTTG
>JAWWEQ010049336.1:0-13718 GCA_035583055.1 Torymus tubicola
ACACGACATATCGCACTCAAGTGGGTACTTAGATAAACAACTTGTAAACAGTAGCTGTTTATATAAACAATAGGTACCTTAGCTACTGTTTGCTACTGTTCAGCTACTGTTTACATAAACCCTTATATCAAGTACCTCTTATCTCAAGTGACCCACTTGATGGCAGATATGATTAATGTGTCTCGCTATACCAGTACCTATACTACTGACATGATAAAGATGAAATCGTAGAAGAAGAAATGGAGAGAGAACCTGAAGAAGATATTATTGCGGAAAAAGAAAAATCGCCTGATGAAGACAGTAACGTTGCTAGTACGAGTGATACAAGTGACGAGGAATATTCCCCCGATAATGCTAAGAACGAAAAAGGTCCACATACACAAGAAAAAGTGAATGATCTCATGCGCGATTTGGGCTTACCAAAAGATGGGGCAGAGTACTTGGCTTCATGTCTGAAACAAAATACTAATGAAGTTGGAGAAATTAAAGTTTCCTACTACCGAGACAGAGATAAGGAATATCGTGATTATTTCGCTTACGATGAAGAACGCTTTAAACATGGCTGTTACAGCGTGTGGAGATTGTTCATCGATTTGTCGACGAGAAGTCTAAAAGCTGTTCTATTACACAATACAAATATTTATGCAGCCATTCCCATAGAATATTCGGTAATATTGGATGAAAAGTACTGTAACATGGAAGTAATATTAAACCGAATAAAATACAATCATCATAAATGGCAAATATGTGGGGATCTTAAGATCATAACAACACTTTTAGGGCAACAATCGGGATTCACAAATATCCTTGCTAATTATGTGAATGGGATAGTAAGGAGAGAAAGAATCATTACATAAAGAAGTAGTAGAAAGAGTGTCTGGCCCCTAAGAAATGCCACTTGTTGATCCTTCAAAAATTCTAATACCACCTCTGCACATTAAATTGGATCTTATAAAACAATGGGTAAAATGTTTAGATAAAGATGGTAACTGCTTCAAGTATCTGCGAAATAAGTTTCCCAAATTAAGTGATGCTAAAGTAAATGAAGGAATTTTCGATGGCCCTTAGATTCGTACGATGATAAATAATGAAATTTTTGTTACATAAATGAATGATACAGAGAAAGAAGCATGGTTATGTTTCAAGGAGGTAAGTAAAAATTTCTTGGAAATCATAAGAGCCAAAATTACCAAGAAATATTATTAAATTTAGTAAATAGTTACAAAAATCAAGGTTGCTTAATAAATCTAAAATTACACTTTTTATATTCCCTTATAGATGAGTTTCCAGAAAACCTACACTGTAAGAAAACTTCCATATATATAGATATACTATGTTTACATTTTGTGTTTCAAAGTATACACACTGTATATCTATATACATGGAAGTTTTCTAACAGAGTAGGTGATTACAGCGAAGAGCAGGGAGAGAGATTTCACCAAGATATCAAGGAAATGGAGCGTTGGTACCAAGAAAGACGAGACATAAATATGTTAGCAGAGATGGCACCTTCTCTAACCGGATTTGGAAATGACTCCTTTTCTAGCCGGATTCTGAGGTGGCACCTTTTTATTCGGGAGCTACGATATGAAGAATTTCAACATTCCACGAGTTACAGTTTAGTTAATAAATCAAATAAGAAATATAATAAATTTTCTAAAAACTTACTTGTGAAAATTGGATATTTTACTGTAAATGTGAAGAAAACGTTGTGTTTTCAATACTTACTCTCAAATAATTGGTAAAAGTTAAACCACAATAACAGAGAATAGAAACTACTAATAAATTATTCCTGATATTTAGTATTTTTACGTTACAGAAGTTGAATGACGCATTGCATCTGCTTCATTTACATATTTCGACGACTTCTATTCATAAAGCGCTATTTCAGTGGAGATGAAAAATTGAGAAATTAGTTGATTTATATAATTTTATTTGTAGCCCGTCTGCATGTCTCCACTTTTCTTCGGGAAACTTGCTTCCCCCGTCTATTTTGGTTTAGAAATTATTTCATTGATAAGTTTATTTGTAGTCCCTCTGCGCGTCTCCGCTTTTCTGCGTAGAACTCGCTTCCCCTGTCTACTTAGGTTTATAAATTATTTGACCACTTATTTTATAGATACCCTATCTGCGCGCCTTAACTTTCGTGCATAAAACTTGCTTCCCCCGCCTATCTGTTTTGTGTTATTTAATTAAATGAATAGAATAAAATTCTAAAGCATGGTTGGCTATAAGACCCACGGTTGAGATAGACCCTTTTTGCTCTAAACGCCGAGATAACGCCTTTTTGCATTGGGCGCCGAAATAGACCTTTTTTGAAATGAAGGTTGAGATAGCCCCTTTTTGCATTGGGCGCTGAGATAGAGCTGTTTTGAACTGAGGTTGAGATAGTTCTTTCTTGCTCTGGCCGCTGAGAGAATCGCCGCTAGCGCTTTATGAATAGGGACCGTCGATTCTATCGTTATTTTCATCTAATATGTAATCGATTTCGTTACTATTTTTTTTATTTCTGGAAAGTTTATTGTTTTTGAGTTTCCACAGTTATCTAGGGTTGCTGCTACTTTTACTACTTAGATCTTTCTCGTATTTGGTTTTTTGCTTCTATAATTATTTTTTAAGTTACAATACCTATTGTATTCAGATTTTATTTGGGGGAGTTTCAGGATTTTTTTGCAGTTATCTATTTGTTCCTAGGTTTATTTTTATTTTTTGAGTTAACAGTATATATGGATGCTTCTGTATGTTTTTGTATTATGTTGATTAGGGTGTTTACCGCTAAATTTGAATCCTTAATTTGAGAGAAGTTATGCCAATTGGTTTTTTCTAATAATTGTTTAAGTGTTTTGTAATTGACTTTATTTATATTAAGATGTATGTCACAGTTGCTCAATTCTTGGTTTGTTTGGTCACTATACGTTGCCAGCAAAAGATAATGATCTATGAATGTATTAAGTGAGTTATAGGAATTATAATGAATAGATTCACATTTTGAAAACATATTGTCAATGCAAGATCCTTCATTTGGATTATGTTATGACGGCCTCGTTATTCCTACAAAATTACCTATTATTATGTGGCTATTATAGAATTCATAAGTTCAAGAACGTTTTTTAAATTTGCTATAAATTCCGTTTTATGTAGATCATGTGATCTATAAATTACTGAAATCATCAACGATTTTTTATCATCAATTTTTAACTTGGAATTTAGAATTCGCAACTTATCCACTGCAATTGATTCTGTTATTTTATCTAGTCTTTCAAGTATGTAAGTTACCACTCCATCTAATTTATTAATTTTTTTGTACATGTTATACCCTTGCAAAGAGTACAATTGTTGATATTTTTAAGTCCAAGTTTCGCTACAAATAATTATGGAAGCTTTACAATTCAAACTATCAATAAAACATTCTAATCTAGTAAAGTTTTCTTGTAGACTTCTAATATTTACACACAGTATCAGATTATCATTAGACTTCAAATTTTTATTGAGAGTTTGTAGTATTAGTCACTAATGCTTGAGGTTCTGCTCCTATTAGACAGTGATTTTTATGTTTATGTTCTTCTTTATGTATTTTTTTAAACTCTAGTTAAACTCTGTTTTAGGAATATCATGACATCCATAAGTAGCCAAGATTTGGAACTCCTCATTATCATTAAGCATACTTTTAGAATATAGAATACTTACTCTGTCAAATGTAACTGTTTCAGTATATTCTATAGTGTCATTACGTATATAAACTACTACACCATCATTTCGATTAATTTTACTCTCGTTATAGAATATTTTGTAACCTGATAGTTTATAGAACTGAAAGTATTCCAAGTTCCAAGTTTCAGTATATATTATAATACATGGTTTAATTGTCAAACTATCAACAAACACAAGAGATTAATAGTAAAAGTAGTATAAGCAGTCAAATGATATCAATAATTAGTAAGATGAGCGTGACAATAGCGCGTTATAATAATACTTAATTAAAAACAAGTAGATAATTAAAGATTGATAAAAATAACGTAATAATCTAGTGTAAATAACAATAAAAACGCAAAAAGACAATGAAAAGATCAATGAAATGGAAGTGAGATGAAGATAGTTATTATAAAAGGTTTTCAGTGTCAAAAAGATTACGATGAAGACGATACTTGAAATGAGGGACTGAGGTGATATTACAAATGTGCGATGGTAATGAATTCCAGAGGTAAGCAGAGCTTATATGAAATGATCGTCTTAATGTCTCAGTTGCAAAGCCAGGAATAATCAAGGGCTGCAGATCCACCCTGATAGATCGAGTGGCAACTCTTTAATTAAAATAATCCAGAAGATAAGAATGTGTGGACATATTGAACATTTTACGTAAAAGATTCACGGCAAATTATTCTCTACGCGCCCTGGTAGTTAACCACCCAAGCTCGCGCCTGTAAGGAGTGATTCCATCTTCTCAGACCAAAAATGTATCTGATACCCGAGTTAACTAGGGATTGGAGCTTGGAATTAATTTCCTTCGATAGATTCTTGTATGCGAGACAGCAGTAGTCGATTAATGGGAAGAGGAGCATCATAATTAGATGCTTGCGCAGGCAGAGAGTCGTACTTTTTCTGAAATAATACAGCCAATACATAAGTGAGCGCACACGGCGGTAGACATAATCCACATCTTTATTCTAACTGAGCTTCGAGTCAAGTACAACTCCCAAATTGCGTAGTGAAAATTCATAAACAACCTGGGTGCCACCAATATCTATACAGCATTTGGCTGATGATGGTAGTAAGTTAACATAGTAAGGAGAGCCTATGAGCATGGCTTTAGTCTTATTAACATTGATTGTCTTATTAACATTGATTGCCTAAGATTGTTCAGAGTCGCCCAACTCATGATACGGTCAGCATTTGCACTCATTTTAATAGATAGATCATCGAGCTGATTTAGAGGACAACTAATGTATATTTGAATATCATCAGCATACATTATGTGAGCGACATTTAGGTCTATGCCAAGAGGAAGGTCGTTGACGTAGATAAGAAAGAGCAGTGGTCCAAGCACAGAGCCTTGAGGGACTCCGGTATTTAATTCAAGATATGACGAGCGGTTGCTTATATTGTCCACGACAGCCTGGAGACGATTAGTCAAATATGAGGCTATCCAACATATAGCAGACGTTGATAAACCACGATCCCTTAATTTCTTCAGCAACTTAGCGTGACATACTGAATCAAAGGCTTTGCTGAAGTCAAATAATAATAGCAGGGTGACAAGTTTTTGTTGATCCCAAGCCTGATATCGTCAGTGAGCTTAAGCAACGCTGACTGAGTGCTGTGGCCAGTATGAAAACCAGCCTGCAGGGGATTCAATAGGAGTCTGGTTTCCAAATACCGAGAAATTTGCTGGTGTACCAGCCACGTAAGGGCTTTAGATAGAAAGCATAGTATAGAAATGGGCCGAAAATCACTCAGACTACTAGGCGATCTCATTTTATTAAGAGCAATTACAACTGACTTCTTCCAAGCTTGCGGAAAACGTGTACTACGAAGAGATTGATTGAAGATTTTGCAGATGAGAGGGGCAATGAAGGGTACCGCAAGCCGTATAACATGTTGCGGCATACCATCCACACTCCTTGCCTGAGTGTTGAAGTGATTTACTGCATCATAAATATATCTGTAATGTTAAATTGGTCATTGCATGAAGTCAGGGTAGCTAGAAAACCAGAGACGGGCGGGGCATCTGGATCGAATGGTACACTGCGAAAATGAGCGTTGAGTTCATTGATGGAGAATGGAATCACTGAAGTTTTTCTAGTCTCTGTGATACGTAGGTGTTCGAGTTCACGCCAAATGTCTTTGGGGTCAGTCAATGAAGACAGGCGGATGTGGTAGTAATTATTCCTCGCCTCTTCCACAGATTTATGCGCGAGATCACGAGCTTGCCTATAGGCAAGGAGGTCAAGCCTAAATCTTGACCTTCGAAAACACATTTCTTAAGGGAAGCTGACTCCAACAAGGACCAGTCCTAAACCTTTCAGGTGATTAATGAGGGAATCAGCATTGATAGCCTTATGTAACTCGAGTGTAACAGTGATTAAGTCATGACAATTGATGAAGGGTGACGCAGTCTTCCAGTAATTTACTACAGTCTCCTGATTGTCTACTAAACAAAGATCGAGCCAAGTGACAGCGGAGGGTTTGTGATGTGTAGCGCCGTAAGGAATATTGTGAAACCCATTCTCACTGATGAATTTACGAACAAAATTAGCGTCATCAGAAGAGCAAAGTTAATCTGCATTAAAGTCCCCGAGTATGATTTTTGTGCCGTAGTCGTGCATATGTGTAGTAATTTTCTCTATGAAGTTCATCTCACGAATGAAAGGAGCATGAGGGGGGCGATAAACTACTGCTATAAAAAAGGGCGGATGACCTGTAGCAGAAACTTCACAAAAGAAATATTCTGGTTTGTCTGTTTGACCAAACCAGGAACCATCCGACGAACAGAGAAAAGATGCAGAGAGAGAGAGAGAGTTATGAATGAATAACGCGACACCGCCACCGGATTTATTACGATCACGGCGGAAAGGTATGTAATTGTCGAAGTAAACAATGGAACTGTAGTCAATGTCAGGATCAAGCCAGGTTTCAGGAACAGCAATGATATAATAAAAAGATTGAGTAGATAGGAATAAATTATTCATACCCATGTACGGTTTAATAGAATTAGCATTGAAGTGACAGACTCTAGGGCCGCGGTTTCGAGACACAGAGAGGTGTGAAGTGTTAGTAGAAGGTGAATGAACGAGGATGTGATGAGTATGGTGAAGAGATAACTGATGGCGATGATATGGAGTTAATCTAAAAAAACGTCAAGCTCAGTAACAGAGGATATAATAATAGGGCGATCTTCATTCGTCTTCTTGATGTAGATTTTACCGTTGCGGACAAACGAAATATATCCTTTTTTCTTCGCTTGAGTGCATGCAAGCGTGCAAAGGCGATGTAAGTCGGCAGGAAGTAGCTCGTTGATGTTTATAAGCGAGGATGGTAAAGGACCACTCACATTGTCCCTTTTCAGTAGTTCTGTATCAACTAGCAGAGAATTAATGAGGATCGAAAAGAGAATGGGTCCCGGCGTAGAGCCCCTGTGGGACACCCGAAGTCACAGGCAGAAATTCAGATATTTCCTCATTACAGACTACGGCTTGGGTTCGACTAGATGTATAAGAATGCACCCATTTGATAGCGTTAGCTGAGAACTTCATACTCCTACACTCGGCCAAAAGTGCTTCATGATCAATGTAATCAAAGGCTCTTCTGAAATCGAAGAGAGTTATAAGCGTGACCAGATTGTTTTCAATACCATAACGAATCATATCAGTAAGGTACAAAAGTGCTGATTGGGTATTATGATCCGATCTGAATTCAAATTAGAAAGGCGAAAGAAGAGAATTTGCTTCAAGGTGCTGCGAGTTCTGCGTGGCAATGATTTTATCAAATACTTTCGCAAGATGACACAGATTTGCGATAGGCCGTGTATCTGAAACGGATTAAGGATTATCACATTTATTTAATGGGACAATCAAGGCTTGCTTCCACAGATCTGGATAAAGATTTGTGTTTAACTTTGTGTTTATCGAGCAATTAAAGATTTTGACTAAAAAAGGTAAAAGAGGTAGCAATAAAGTCTCAAGGTGTTTACATGGTAGCCCATCCGGGCTCTGACCTTTAGATCTGCTAGAAAGCATTCGCGCAGTTTCATAGACTTCAGCGGCAGTTATTTCACGAAACGATAAGAGGGTACCATCATTAATATCTTGGATAGGTGCAACTATTGTGGTGAGCGAACTTGAGGAGCAAAGGGGGTATGCACAGGCAACTGAACTAAAAAACTGGTTTAACTCATGCGCACTAAATTTAATACAACTGGAATTAGTCAGTCAGTCCCTCCTTCCTCAAAGTGCACCAGATGCATGCGCTATCATTCATCAAGGCTAATTCATTTCGCAAATATGCCTGCCTAGCGGATAACATAAGTGCTTTTAAATTGCGACGCTTAGTACGATATTGTACAATTAATTCGGTTGAACGTAGACGTCGCGCAAGCTTATAAAGTGCATCTCTTTCTTTACAAAGCTATTTCATATCGGCTGTAATCCATGGCGCCGGACGTCGCGAAATAGTTCTAGTAACGTATGACGCATGATGATCGAGGCTATGCTGAAGGACATCACTAAGATAACTAACAGTACTAGACGGATCCGAAGAACTGTAATTTATAATGGGACTACATGACAGCGCATTAACAATATCTTTAGACATCTTTTTTATATCACAATTTCTATAATTACGGTAAGTTACAATTTTATTTCTAATTTTATCCGTTAGAAACTTATAAACTAGAGTAATCGCTAAATGCCCTGCTGCAATCGGGGAGTCAGATTTACTGAATGAGACGACCTTAGAGGAACTATCCACTATGGCAAGATCGATAGACGTGGCAGCATTATTGCTAAAGTTAGAGAGAGAGAGAAGGGGAGAGGTTTGTCTTTGACGGTTTTTTAACTGTTATCAAAAGCAATATTTCAACTAACGTTCGAATTTAACGTTAAAAAGTGAAGGGAACAATGGAAAGGCGGCGTTTAATTATAACAGCAATGCCTAAATAATAGAAGAAGATATATAATTGAATGTTATTGATACTGACATTAATTATTATATAAATGATTATAATAAAAATATTCATTATAAGACCCTCCGCGCCATTTTAATTAAGATAATGTTTCAAATTATGCGCCAAAACGATGGCTGGCGGGAGAGTAGTTCGAGTTTGGTCGCTCTGTGAAGAGTGTCTAGCATCTTAGAGAAACATTCGAAACTGGATTTAAAAATATAACACATGAGTCACTTGTTGACCCATCATAAATCCTTATGCCATCTCTAGACATCAATTAGGGATTAATGAAACAATAGGTAAAAGCTTTAAACAAATACGGTCAATATTTAAAATACTTTAAAACTCAATTTCTCAACGTAACTCATGCTAAAATAAAGGCCAGAATTTTGGATGGATCACAAATACATTTTTTGGAAAATTGAAAGAGTACAAACTACAAAGAAATAGTAACGAATTTGGTAGAGAAATTTCAAAATCTAGCCTGCTTCATGAATTTAATAGTACGTTACGATACTAAAGTAGTTTTTCGTCTTGTGTGATGTTTACACCCGATAGAAGCGAGGGTGGAAAGGCACAGGAGACGAGAATCTCTTTTCAGAACATGTATCGCACAGTATTTTTTGATACGACGTGTGGAAAGTCGGATTTGGAAAACACGTTTTTTGCCGAACACGTGGAAAAAGTAACTTTCCGCACGGAGTATCGAAAAATTACATTATCTACACTCTCACGTAGATTAATTACCAAATAATTTAAGTGATTACAGTTAAGAACAGGAAGAACGATTTCACAAAGATATTACGGAAATGGAACGATGGTATTAAGACAAGTGAGATGTTATTATGTTAGCTAATTACTCCTGATCATTAAAACGAGATTTATCATTGACATTGAGGAAACGTAAGAGAAATCCGCTTCACAGATCATTTGACAACAAAGTAGTTTGATAGAATAAATAAAAGTAATTTAAGAATTAGTAACTAGATATAACGACTTAATATGATGTATATAAAAATTGTGACCTTTAAAAACTTTATATTGAATTTGTTATTATCTCCAAATGACCTCCTCGAATCCAACGGACCCCGGATTCGGATCCAGTGACCCCAGAATCATGAATCTACCGTGTTTTGTTCTGCTTACATCAAGTTTTCGATGTTTGACCTTGGAATGACCTTTGAACAGCTAATCAGGTCAAACGGACCCCAGATTCGGATTTAGCGACCCTAGAAACATATATCTACCGGAGTCGCTCCTCTGAGACTTTCCACTTTTTTTGTACGGGCTGTGGAATTAATGGATGATAATTGGGTACTACCTAAGTGATCTAAAGCATCAGTTTCTGAAGTAATTATAATACTAATTTTGACCTTAATATGATATTGTATCGACCTTACGGTAACCCTATTTCAGACGGAATGGTTTTATAAATATATTTTTAGCAATAATAAATATTTTCCAACAGATTCTGGTTAAATGTAGAAGGAGCCGAAATCGGCCCTTATTAACGCTCCGCTATAATATAAATAATATTCAATTATATATCTTGAAATTTTGTTAACATTTTGCACTATATACGTAAATGTATGTTATGAACTTTTAGAAAGATAATTGATTATATTACCTTCTCATGTATTATTATTTACATAACTTTTATATAACTTAAAGGTATGTTTCCAGTACCCATCACAAGCTCATGGCTAACCACTTACTAAGCTCATAATAATATTGGTTATATTGTGAAAGCAATAACGAGTTTTCCTCACCACCTTTGCAGTACTGTTGTGGGCGCATTGAGTTTTTAATTTTATATTACTAAGGTACTAAATATAAAACATATTATAATTAAATATGATTTTGGGGCATGTTATAATCAAATAAAATTATCATTAATAATTTTTCATATATAATTCTATATAAAACCATGGAACTCATTGCGAAGAGCCGTAAATCTATATGACAGTCGTGCCACCATAATCCTCCTTCACTCCATCGTGACCTAGCCCTTCCTTTCTACTCCAATAAAAATGTAATTTATAATGTGATTTTTGACTTATTTTAAAAAATTACATTAATATTACATATCTTCGTGTTTACATTTACAAATAAATAGTAAAAAGAACATACATTACATGAACGAACGATTACGACCGAACAAACAAGCAATCTCATACGAGTGTCTTTGCAAATTTCTGGTTATGATGAAGAAAGTTTGACCTTCAATAACTTTATGCAGGTAGTCCGGATAAGCAGTGCCGAACTAAACGACCCTGCACTCGAAGTGAGTTATCTAGGGATAGTGCTCACACACTTTAAAGGACGAGCACGAATTCCCATAGAAAACCAAATAGTTTGCAATATGGATCATCTACACAAAAACTCCACGGGTACCACACCTTTAAACAATAAGTACACCCTACTAGGACTGATTATAAAAGCCTTTGAAAACGTTTTAGTTTACACATATCAATGGTTTCAAAATTTGTTAAATAATTTTATTGCGGAAACAGTTTTTAACCGCATATTCGTATTTATCGTTCTGCACGACGTAAATTTTTACGCAAGTTCCGACACATCTTACTTCTAACCGCTAGCAGTAATTTAGTTCTATTAATAAATATTCAGTACGACAAATATCAACTATATGAACTGAATAAACATAAGCATAATATTTCCATACTGATTAGACATATAATAAGAATCTCGTGGGTCTCGAGCGTACTGAAGTATGCTGTTCAATTACTATTTTAACTTGTAGGTTCATTCGAGTGCCATCCGTCACAGAGTTAAGACGTGTTTACGTCTGCTAATAAACGTTTATATAAGTAGCCGTTACAAATGTGTTTAAAATAAGAGATCGATTTATTCTCCAATAAACTAAAATAAATTATTATTTAAGTATAATTTTATTTAAATGCAATAATTTTTGTATAATAATATTAGTGAGTTAGTTCACGTCAATAAAGAAACTCGGCCAATAATGACCAATTCGACAGAAAAAACGCACAATGTGCAAATTGAAGACATCCTAACAACAAATCACTCTAAAGAGATAAACACGGAAACTTGGAATCAAGTGAATAGAAAAAGAATTAGAAAGCCCAACCAGCATAAGAAATTCATTTCAAATACTGAAAAACAAACAACAAATAGATGAGGATATAAACCAAAATGATGATGTAAGCAAAACTACATTAACTCATTTAAATCTAAAAAATCGCCACCTATTTATGTCAGGAGGGTGGGAAATATCTACCCCTTAACAACACTTTTATATAATATTGCTAAAAATGGATACACTGAAGTCCTCTCCAACAACAAAGTAAAGATACAACCTCATTCGTCTGAAAAGTACCTATCCATAATAAAAAAAACTAAAGAAAAAGAATACAGAATTCTATACATAATAAAGGAAACAAGATAAAGAATCCAAAGTTGTACTGCGGAATATGCACCCATCTGTTGATATAAGTGAATTAAAATCTGAAATTGAAAAATTAGAACATAAAGTATTCCGTATAAGAAATATAAAGCAAAGCACCACGCAGAAACAACTTCCACTATTCTTTATCGAACTGGAAATGGACGAAAATAATAAAAATATTTTTGAAATAACCAACTACTGAACTTAATCGTAAGTTTCGAACCACCCCGTAAAAAAAGGGACATACCCCAATGTTACAATGCCAAGAATTCGGGCATACTAAAAATTACTGCTTTAAAAGCCCCGTATGTGTCAAATGTGCAAAAAAAACATCTCACAGCAGATTGCCCAATTAAATAAAGAATTCAAGCAGTCAAATGCGCTAACTGTGATGGAAATCACCTTGCCAGCTACAAAGGATAGGAACAAACAAAAACAAAAAGGAAACAACAAAAGCTATTTCCCACGTTACAACCAAAACGCATCGATTAAAACTCAGCTACACTTCAAATTCATAGTAACAATACAATCAGGCCTAACGTCTCTTTTGCCCAACCAGTATACGACAAAATAAATATAAACACGACGCAAAAAGAATCAAAATAAACACGGGAGCAGAAGAATTCAATTGCAGCTTATAACGAGGTTCGAGGATAAAATACGGAGAAAATAAGAGTCTCAGTTCTCCGTATTCTGTCGAACCCGTTTGACTCTCGTTTCCGCGAATCCGTGCATCTCGAGCGTTTGTTTACATCGCTCGAGCGACGTATTCGGGAGCTGCGCACGGGGAGAGCGCGACTATCATCGTTACACAGTCGCGTTTAATTCGATTTCGAATCAGATTCTCTCGGGCCGTCTAACCGCACGCACGCGATCATCTTATGAGATACGAATACTCCAGTGACCGACGGTATCCTCGGGTTCAGCCTCGTCATTGCCGTCCCTGCTAGGGGAGTATTCCGGCACGGGTGCAGGCCTGCTGTTGTCGCGACTGGGAAGGACGCTTCCCATCAACAGCCTGCACTCAGTCAACGGTCACGCGACCTGCAAACGACTCCGTGAGTAGACCGATCTTATACGACATTAACTGGGCTGGTGCAGCGTTACCAGTCCCAGTATTCCTGTATTTTCGGCTCGTAATAGCGAGCGGCCGGTGTTGCCATGACCGGCCCAACAGAAAATAATTAGAATCGCCGGTTCCCTCGGAATCGCAT
The DNA here is from genome assembly GCA_035583055.1 of Torymus tubicola. Lineage (NCBI taxonomy): Eukaryota > Metazoa > Arthropoda > Insecta > Hymenoptera > Torymidae > Torymus > Torymus tubicola. Next base: position 13,301 of record JAWWEQ010049336.1, read on the forward strand.
TATCATTTTTTAACATGATTGTGAGTGGGTTTTTCTGATCTGTCGGGAAAATATATAATTGTGCGTGGGCGTGTGCGTGTGTGTGTGTGTGTGTGCGTGTGTGGCGGAGAAGGAGAAAGCTTCGAAAGACGTTGTGCCGGATTCCCCTCAGCATTGAATAGCCAAGGAACCTACCGACTAAAACCGCTCCTCCTCTTTCGCCTGCGATCATTTTCCCCCGTGGAACTACCGTTAGGTATTATTTCACGGGGGAGGCGTTAGCTGGTTAGCTCTTTCTTCTTGACATCCTTCCCTACGTCCTCCAATCGCTGTTAATTGTTTGGAGGTCCGGGATAGGTTGCTTTCTTCTTTTCTACTGTTATCGTCTTTTTCTTACCGCATCAAATCATCTGCTTCTTTCAGCATCGTCCGGCCGTCT
>JAWWEQ010049337.1:0-13716 GCA_035583055.1 Torymus tubicola
TATTCCATTGAATGTAACACAACTATTTGAATTAGAATCAACAATATATCACTATAAAAAGCTAAAAGATATATATATATATACGAACTAAGATTAACACTAGGTTTAAAAACTTACAACTACCTAAAATGACATAGTAGAACCATAATCCAAACTCCTCTAATGGACAGTCGGCGGTTATATGTCAATTTCTATTGCACCTGCAGCAACGATTATGTCCTGCCGGCTGGACAGCTGAATTTCTCTGTACGAGGTTTGCTCGAGAACCTCTAATTTTGCTATCTAGTCCCTTATTTTCTGATTGTAACTGGAAAAGACGCCATTTGCTTTCTTCTAATGTTATTGCTCTATTGTCAGTCTGTCTTCTAACTAAGTAAGCTGATCTACGCTCTGGGAAATTATTTGACACAGCTTGGTAAAAAACTGAACGTTTTTCTTCCTCGGTCAGAGGTGCACCTGCGTCACAACTCTTATATTCTCTAATTATTCTATCAAAGCGATCGCAGAAATCATTAACTCTTTCATTATTTTAATGTTATATAGTTGCGCCCTGACCGAAGTAGCTATCACGTTAGCTACTGTTAGAACTCTCATAATGACTTACAACGTGTCTTATAAAAACTCATCCTTCCTTATATCAATGATTAAAATATCCTTATATCGATTAAAACTGTTTATAAACACGCACGGTGAATTCGTACGTAACACCCACGCATGAGTAGAACTAGTCGAAAGCAAGGCAAACCCGCACGCAGCTCTAATACGTGAATAGAACTGACCTAACACGCGGGGTACACGGGGGTGCACTCATCCGCGAGTTGAACTAGTCGAATGCGAGTAGAATAGTCTGTTCGCGAAGCCAATCAGCATATAATACTCGTACACGAGTAGAACTGTTCTAATGTGTAGCATAAACCTGCCTAATGCACGAGCCCGAATAGAACTGTTCGAATGAGAGGTCAGCCTGGAGGTCACATGTGCTTGATGCTCAGATGCTATTAGGACTGCTCACCAGACGACAAACCCTTGCGCAATCTAAGATTGCGAGTTCGTTCGAAATGCTCGTGCGCGAAGTGATAGATCATGCACTGTTACACTAATGTCTACATCAAAGTACAAAAGTTAAGCGGTTTTACATAAATGACGCCAATACGAAAAGAACGAGTCCAAGATTAATTACAAATGTGCAAATGATACCTCCAAACTTGACAATACGGGCTTCGAACACCTGCAAGCTCGAAAATGAGATAAATACATGTTCAGAACTCGCAATGACATCTTAATCACGTGTAAGGCTCGTGTAATCGCTGCTGAGACATCACCACCCATAACAATCGCGTATTAAAAAAACTACGATCTAGAAGTCGAGACACATCCAAATAAAACTTATCTAACGCGAGTTAAAGAAACTTGCAGAACTGCGTGTGTCCACGTACGTAGGAATAGAACTGTTTGAAGGTGACACAAACACACATGCATAATGATCGTGCGTAAACAGAACTGCGTAATACCTATGCACAAATACAAGGTCAGCTAATGCATGATCGATTAGAAGTATCTATGTATACACGAGATAATTAACTACATGGTAAATTCGTACGCAGTGCCCACGCATGAGTACAACTGCTCAATCTCGAGACATACGCGCACGTAGCACAATAAATCTGTACGTAAGGTTAATTTTCAAACTTGTCAAATGCGAGGCTACCAAGCGATAGGTCTGCTAACATCCACCTTGGGGATAAACTGCTCAAACATTAGGCAAGTTCAAGCGCAGCGCTTGTAAATGAGATACCAAGGTTCTGCGTCTCACTCGATAAATATATAATTTTTGCCTACAAATGGAACTGCACGAATATACGCTCACTCGCCACGCCCAAGCGTAGGGCGAACTCATAGACGAAGGTGAACCTTAAATTTTGGTTTAGCGTTTGAGAACAACTGATCGAATACAAAATAGGCTTAGATTCAACATAATATGATTAAAAATGCTATCACACCTAAAGTCATTCGAGGGCAATATTTTTATGCTAGGTGATGTACACGCGTAACTCCAGAGCGCGAGTAGACGTGTTTGCAATCAACTGCAAACGCAAGGCGGAGCCGCGTAAAGCTGCCATCTACAAGGAGCGGTACCCGTAGCCGAGGTGAGCTCAACCGTAAATCTCGAGAACGAGAAAAGCTACTAGAACCTGAAGCGGGTCTAAGCCCAAAACAGTACAACCGAAAAGGTCGATGATCAAACGTAAAGCGGAGTGGAGGTAACGAGACTCGTACGGCTAGTTGACCTGTTGGTATGCAAAGCGGGCGTACGCATAACATCCCAGCGCGAAAAGATCCGCTAGAACGTGTAGCGAATACGGGCATAACGCTCGTCACCGATGTGAACTTTTATTGACCGAGCCAAGTCCGTACGTAACAGCCGAGCACATAGAAGTTATTCGAACTTGAGGCAGGGCTCCGACGAACTAACTCACAACACCAGTACGCCAAGGGACAACCGTGAGGCTTCTTGAATACATGAGTAGTCGCGTGTGAGAAGAATGACCGGACCCTTCATAAATGCTCGTGCGCAAGAAAAATTTCTCGAATACGAGGTCAGTCCGTAGGTCGATCCGTCTCGTACGCCGCCATTTGCTCCAGGATTAGCGCTTGCACGGAAGGAAAGTGTTGGCGCACGGAAATCGGAGAGCGTGTGAAAGGTGGGACGCTGGAGCGATAAAGGTAAACCCTGCACACAGGAATCGGCTGGCGCATGAGAGGACGAATGGGGGAACCGCACGTGAAAGATGGGGCGCTGGAGCGGTAGAGGTAAACCCTGCGTACGCCGAAATCGGCTAGCGCACGAGAGGGCGAGAGGGAAACCGCGCGTGAAAGGTGGGGCGACGCACAGTGGGGCCAAATGGAAACAAAATAGACAAAATTATTTATTCACTAGTAAAAATCATTAAAGTAACATTTATTTCCGATAAAAATATTCATTTTCAACTCTATTTCATGACTCCGTTTCCCTCGTAGTGATCCCGATTGATAATAAAAACGTATCTAAAAATAAAATCGTACAAAGTTTATTAATTTTTCGTCATTTTTCGAAAATCTTAAATTACTCATAACTTTCAGTTTTTTTTTATATTCGCAATGAGGTTTTGCTAATCCAGATCAATTATTTTTCATAAATTTTACTTTTAAATATATTTAAAAATATATATATTTCGATAAGTTATACGATAATTATATAATGCAATGCAATATAATTATCTGAATAACAATTTTATTCTTACCTTTTGGCCACATAAATTCTGCATTTCATATCAGTAAAATTTATGAAATACAATGATTTTTCGCTTACAATTACCTGGGTTAGCAAAAACACCATTGCGAATATAAAAAAAACTGAAAGTTGTGAGTAATTTAAGATTTTTGAAAAATGACGAAAAATCGATAAAATTCGTACGATTTTATTTTTAGATACGTTTTTATTATCAATCGGGATCACTAAAAGGGAAACGGAGTCATGAAATAGAGTTGAAAATGAACATTTTTATCGGACATAAATGTTACTTTAATGATTTTTGCTAGTGAAGCAATAATTTTTTCCATTTTTTTCCATTTGGCCGCACTGTGCGACGGTGCGCTTGGCGCTCACCTTGCGTACGAGGGACAGACCTGGCGCGCTTCGCACTCACCTTGCGTCCTAGGGGATGAGGAGAATAAGTCTACAACTATTAGAGAACTTTTTATTGTGGCGTTTACAGCTCGCTGTCGGAATAGCAACTAAATAACATCTCAACAAAACAATATCAAATATCAAAATAACAAAGACGCTGCGTTGTGTCGAGCAGCGTCAACTTCAGTATCGAACGTCATGCTCGCCACGGGGAGCACCCTATGGGAACCCGTTGCGCCCTATGGGAACCCGTTGCGCCCTATGGGAACACCTCATGCCCGAGGGGAAATTCCCTCTTGTAACTTTTAATTGAAATTAAGAATAAAAAATAATACTCACGATGGTTCTCAAAAGCCAGAATCTAGCCTCGTACCTGAACACCTTGAACGAAATTAAAAGAAAAGCTGTCATTATAGCAACCAATGTCAATCGATTGACATAAAGTAGTATACTGAGGCTGGTACTATACAGAGAACTCAGCAAGCTGAGAGTCCTGATAACTCCTACACGGAAAAAAAATTGCGATTGCAGCTATCTCCGCGCTGCGAGAGCAGCGCTCTCGTTAGTTTAGGAATACAGCGGTCTAACCTTGGGCGTACCTCTATGCCGAATCGGGATTGTTGTTATCCAAATAGCGCGGAGGTGATGTACTCCCTACATTTGAGCCTGCTGCGGTGCCGGTTTGGGATTGTAGCGCTCGCAAACTAAGAGTGCTGCTATCTCGATCGACGTGTAGCAGTCCACTCGTTTGGCACTGCTGCCGTCTCTATAAAGAGCGCTGCAGTCCCAACCTTTTTCCCGTGTAGTACAGCGGCTAGTTCCACCAAATATTGCTCCGCCTCAGTCATTACGGGGGCAAGTTCGAAGATTAGCACTTGATTTACACTACACGAGCGTAACAGCTGAATAAGTTATGACTACAGATAAATAGCATGAATGAATAAACTATCCATCAAGTAATTTTAAATTTGGAACTCGTGCTGAATTTTCAATAATCTAAATAAGTTGCTTTGCCAACGGTATATGTATACAAACTGCTTCATTATGATAAAAAATTCCAAAATAATACATATATATTTAACTGATTCATAATACAATAAATGAATGTAAATAATTATGAGTTAACTTAATCAATGACATCCTATTGTAAATTACAAAATTACAATATGTTCCAAAAATCTAATAATACTGAATTAATCAGTAAGTCAATGATATATAAATAATATCACTCATGGCTAGGAAGTATAGATGATTGGGATACATAATTATACGATAATCATGACTTTCTTCTTAAGCTTCAAAATAAAATAGAAAAAAATTAATTGAAAGATGATTGTCTGATTGCTTAATTTTATACAAATTAAAAAACTATAAAGACAACAGATTTCTATTAAAGATATTGGATGCTAAAGAGATATTTTTGATTTTCTTAGTCTTAAACATTTACTCAACTGAATGAAAGTAAATTGAAAATATCTCTTACGAATCCCATATCCTTTGACTTGAGGTATACTGTTAACTACATACAGTTGTTTAGAATGTTTTTGCTAAGCAGTTTCTTTTTTACATGAAAGTTTTTGATTCATTGTTAATAACATAGTTCGCACAGTTCGAAGTACTGAAATAACTTATAATATTTTATATTTCAACCAAGGTATAGATAAATATATTGTAGGCTGATTTGAGTCCTTTGAAGTGTACCAACTATGTTATTATCAATGAATCAAAAGGTTTCATATAGAGAAAGAAACTGCTTAGTAAAAACTTTCTAAACAAATGTATGTAGCTAACAATACACCTTATGTCAAAGAATATTGGATACGAATCGTTTTCAACTATTTTGTCTTAAGCATTTAATCAGGGTAACCAATGAAAAATTAAATTATCTTCTTCGCATACAATATTCTTTGACAAAAGGTATACTGTTAGCCACATTCATTTGTTTATAAATTTTTTACTAAGCAGTTTCTTTCTCTATATGAAAGTTTTTGATTCATTGATAATAACATAGTTCGCACACGGACGGATTTTATATTAATTTTTGTAACGACTTGTAAGCGATTTGTGATGTAAATATGTAATAATTCAAATATTATAGATAGTTTTCGATATATATTAGAGTTTAATTTATCCAAATGTTGTTCATATTTAATTTTAACACCCACACCATGTTACTGACTTATAAATTACGGTATTGTCAAAAACATTGTTTTATACGAATGTATTTGTTATTTTTAAAATTGTTTTTTCTGTTAGTACTAAGTTATTAGTTCTATAAGTATATGCTAACAAGTATCTTATGTACTCGTATATTTCTATAGAATTTATTATATATGTTGGTGAAATAAAATAAAAAAATAAAAATAAAATAAAATAGAGTATAAACACAAACGTAAACAAATTACTTAGCGACAATGCAGCATCAACCGCAAACCACATCAGGTAATGTTTTCGCAACTTATTCGAAAACAAATCAAGTAATAGATTTAAATCTCCCTAATTCAAATAAGTTCTTAGAGAAAATGATTACAAATTAGTGACAAAAAAAGACATATTTTTAAATCTAATAACATGCTTGATTAAAAAACTAAAATGACAAAAGAATAAAATATAGCAATATGAAATACCATTAGGTTGGTTAGTAAAGCTCCTGAACTTAAAGCATTCTTAGTTAAACAACGCATTGCACTAAAAATAATCTCCTAAAAGTTCATAACTACAAAGCCTATAACACAAATTACCAGAATTGTTGTACTAATTGCTAAATCTCGTAAATTAGCAAAGATTGCAACCTTAGATTGTAACCAATAAACCATGTTCCATTGCCCTCTCAAATTTGAGAAAAAATAATAAAAGACTAACGCCATAATCATGTTTAAAAGCGTAATTTCACAGCGCCAGATTGGATTTAGAACGAGGAGTCTAACTCGTATTCACTATTATTCAGTTTCACATTTTACACAATGTTGAATTTTGGTTTTCAGTCACTCAGCTTGAAATGTCACTCACATTATCCAATGAATAACTGCACAATACACATAATGTTGAATCTTACCTTGGTGTCACTAAACTTGTATTTAACCATCACTATTCTTTATGATAAATAAATTCACTGAAAATATTATTCGATGAATTATTCACAATACACAATCTAAAATCTTGGTTTTGATTCACTTAGCTTGTATTTTAAAAATACTTTCAATGCTTCTTAATCCATGCTTGACCCTACAAAATACTTCCAATGCTTCTTAAGCCGTGATTGACACTTTTTAAGTATTCTTGATTTTAATTGATGTATACATAAACTATATTCTTACTTCATCGAGCATTTGTTTTTCTCCAAACATCTTTGAACATCCAGAACTACATTAATTATATTCTTATCTGTGAAAGAAAAATAACCACAAAGTATCATTTTCTATATTAAAACTTATATTCTAAAAATGTTGTTGTGAAAAATTACTTATCTAATTCAGCAGCAACTATTCCATGAATTTATTTTCTACTGTTTCTAAATCTTCATTTCTTGAAATCACTACTTAATGTGCAGTTGAATTGAAGAATACTATGATCAATTGAAACTAAATCATAGTGTAAACAAACCTACATATGGTGGTCCGATTTTTTTTAAAATCACATTTTTAAAAACATCTTAGATCTTTATTTTTGCATGTATGGCTTAGAAATTTCAGGATTTTCATATAGATGAGAGAATCTGTCATTTAAAAAATTTTTAGCAATTTTACTTTTCCCGGGGGTTTTGATTTACGTGAAACGTCCCATATACTGATAACTTAAATCATTTATTTATTTAGAAAAAATTTACGGGTATTAAACCCATTACAAAAGCGTGACAATGTAGTAGTGATAGAGTATAAGTTATCAGGTAGACAAGCAGGTATCAAACAATAGTGATTACGTGACCACGAATAAGTCTTTTGAATAAAGATTTATTTGTGGTTGTACTGATTCCGTGTGGTAGTAATTTCCATTGCCTGATAATACGTGAAAAGGTGGCATAATACGAATAATTGAAATGAAATGTAGATTCGACAAAGGTACGGGCGTTTCTAAGAACGTTTGGTGAAGGTCGTACGCGTAGATGTCACGTAAAATATCGCAAATAATATAGCCATGGATAATATTAAATGCAAACATATAGTCATTAATGCTACGTACAGATGACAGTGAGCTTAAGTTGAAAGGAGCAGCTGGTTCCTGATAATCATGATTAAGTGGATGCATAGATGAGTTCTCGCGAAATGAAAAAGTACGCAACAAGAATCCGTGTTGGACTTTTTCAATTTGGTTGATTAACTGGGCAGTAAACGGAGACCAGCTAACATAGCCGTAGGTGCAAACTGGCACCACCAAAGATCGATACAGGTAAAAAGTGATAACTTACCGATTAGCTTTTACTGTAACATGGCAAATTGCCATGATACAAGAAAAACAGATAGCTGACTATATTGTCAGAATTATAGTATAATAAGAAAGCCTATATTAAGCGATGCTTCCTTAGGAGGCCTGAACAGTACACAAAAGTGTACTTATCATGTAAGGGACCCCCGAAGCGAAGCTTGCTATCCTGGAGAGACTGTTTAAGAGCCAGTCCCTCAAATATAAATAATTATCCGCACCAAGCACGTACACTACCGGTATAATTCCCATCTCTATCCCTAAAAACCTAACCCCTCACATGCTACAAAACACAACACTTCCTGGAGACGAGTCAGCCACAGCAACAGGGGCAGCGAGAATACCATGCAGCTGAACATCACTACATCCTGGCGGTGAAGAAGACTGAAGACGGATGTTCATAAGGGCAATCAGCTTCACTCTGAAGGCAGGTTAGAGGGCTAGCACTACGTGCCAGTGCACATAGCCCAGGAAGTAGCAGCAGCTCACCACCTACCTCAGCTACTCCGTTGGTGCCACTATTACCAGCGCACATCTGCAAAGCACTAATAAATCAAACTGTTCAGTCTATTAAAATACCTAGAGAGTGAATATCCTGAAGAATCCTGAAGAGTTAAAGATTCCCTGTCCCTGCTGCACCTGAAACAAGCTGGAAAAGAAACTCATCAAGATAATGGTTTGAAGAGGTTAGGAACGCGAGTGGACTCACCGAGTATACACCTTAGCTCTGAAGAACTAGTAGATGCTCCCACCAGCAGTTGCAGAACCTTCTCCAGGAAGAGCCCGTTCGCAAACACCAAGATGTTCCCTTCAACAACGGCCAAGTCGATAATAACAGTAGTCAGCCGCGGCTAACGTAAACAGAGTCGAGGCTGCAACAACAGCAGTACACTCGTCGCCGCTCGACTGTACTCGGGCTTCTTCGCCATACACACATGCGCTCAGCGTGCTGTCGATCGGTACAGGAGAGAGTCGCAGCGCGAAGTACTGAGGAAGAGAAAAAGGCACACACTCTCCTGTGGATTTTCGCTCGCTCAACACTTGCCGAAAAGCTCTGCTATACACCGCCGTCACCACCGACAAGGCACTTCGTCAAGCAGGGAAAGGCCGACTGTCATCGCGAGTCAAAAGTCGTCATCGAGAGCCCCGTCGACCACCATCACCGATAAACCGACCGCCTTCGAGAGCCGAGCGACGTCACAAGCAGAACCACCACGCAAAGTAATTTTAAGTGGTAAACTTTGCATTGATCCCTTCGTTTCCCTCCCTCCTCCTGTTAAGAGTGTGTATGGGCGGTCGTGAAAAAGTATATAGCGTCCCATAATATATTTAAATTTGCGCGTAGAGTTCTCCAGGACCAAGAGTCGCGGCGGGGCGACTCCTAGCGTTATCAACCCGCGAGCGTCCCCTATAAGTATAGTCTCATGCAACGTGCCGCGTAGGTGGCTGGCACCCGAGATTTCAGTAAATAAAGAGTGAGATTTTGTATCAGATACCGTTGTATTTTTATGGATATTTATTTATCCCGCCCCCCCCCCTTTTTCCCGTAAAAACTAATAGCCCACAGCCCGACCGAGGGTTACATTATATATTAATAAAACTAAAGTAAATAGAAAAGGACATGTCAGAAGGACATGTTAATTAATTATTGCACAAGAACCCACTCAAATAATATAAGTTCAGCAAATTTAAAAATTATAATCTGCCCATAAAAGGCAGTATGACACGAGATGGAGCTGAGACGAAAGGAAGTAAGGGGGAGAATTTACATGATGTCAGGTTAATGGCTTTCTTTACTACCAATGGTTAAATAAAATTAAGACAATTATTATCTAGTCAGTCAACGTTTCTGACTTTTATTTATGCCCCTCTTCAAGATACAAATTTTTTAAGTCAATTTTTTTACTGTACGGGATAAGTACCGTTATATCAATAAATACTTATCCGGTAGAGTAAAAAAATTGACTCAACAAATTTGTATCCTGAAGAAGGGCATAAATAAAATGCCAGAATCGTTGACTGACTAAATAAAAATTGTCTCAATTTTATTTAACCATTGACAGTAAAGAAGGCCATTGTACATGACATAACAGCAACTACTATACAATGGGAAGGTATTATTGCCTGTGTAGGTTTATAGTATTTTTTTTATCGAATTACTTAATGAGATTATTTTTTTTAGTATTATGCTAAACGAGTGTCATAAAACTAATGTGAATGAACAAGATGGCAAGTCTTGACTAATACTCATTAATATTTGTTAATGTTATTTTTTGGTCTAATGAAGTTGGCACACCCGCCAAGGAAACGTTGCCATTAATTTAAGAACTAAGCTTTTTATTTCTTTAATAAAAGACATCAAACCCTGGTCTGATTAATAAATACCGTACTACGGTAACGTATTACAGAAATATATTTAATTTAAAAATGCAAGAAAATATATAAGATGAGATAATTAAGGCGGTCTTACACCTGCAGGCCCCTAAGACCTTATCATAAATTAATTAAAAAAAAATTTTATGGTTAAGTATATTAAAAAAAATCATAAAAATTGAAAAAAATTCGAAAAATCCAGAGCTTTATATCATAGTAGGACTATGTTTCAGAATAAAATGATCAAAGGACCTCTATTTTGGCTTATTTTATTCAAAATTAATTATATTCATAATATATTACATTTTATTATCATTATTATAATAAATTAATATCTAGCTTTAAAATCATAAATAAAAAGTAGTTTCTATGCCAGTTTTGAACGATGGATTATTTAGTGCTACTAGACGGATGAAAAAAAAATGTTCTAATATATTTAAAATTTTTATACCTATGTATACAATAATAAAACTATTATAATTTCATAAAAATCATATCAACAAGTAAATAATATTATGAATTTATTTACAGGTGATGCCTCTTGAGAATAACATGAAAACTCCTACTCATTTCATTGGCTGTCCTGGAGTTCTAAACATTGGAATGTTTTTTGTTATTACCCTGTACAGCACCGTTGGTTTTTTTGGATATCTAAAGTATCAAGAAGATACGCAGGGGTCAATTACTTTGAATCTTAATCAGACAGAAGTCCTTGCACAGTCTGTTAAGCTTATGATTGCTGCAGCTATTTTTCTTACATATGGATTGCAATTCTACGTGCCTATGGAAATTATTTGGAAGAATGTTAAACACCTTTTTGGAGCGCGGAAGCTGGCTGCCGAATACGGCTTACGAATTATCTTAGTAACTTTTACCGTGGGCATGGCTATCGCTATTCCAAATCTCGGACCATTCATTTCACTTGTAGGCGCGCTCTGTCTATCAACTCTCGGCCTTATGTTTCCTTCAATTATTGAACTAGTAACTGTATGGGAGACAGAGAACGGACTTGGACGAGGTTATTGGAAACTTTGGAAGAACATCTTTATAATCTCATTTGGTGTACTTGGTCTGCTCACTGGCACATATACAAGCATTTGCGAGATCACGATGTCGAAAAATAATACGAATGCTGGTAACTAAACAGTAATCCTTAGAATTAGATGACAACCTATTAATGAATTTTCTGGCTCGCATTGCAACGGGAAAAAATTACGAAAAAGAGAAGAAGCAAGAAAACGCCTGAGATTGAAACCTGAAAAACATTTTGAGGCATGTGCAGATATGAGCTCCTGTTTATTTTTTGTATTCTACTTGATTTGTACGTAGAGAGATGACTGTCGTCAAAATCAGGGACAACCAAAGTTTACTAATTCGCTTTATACACGGATGCAAATGCAAGAACGCATACATAAACGTGCAAGCGCGTGCACACATTATCGAAAATACATTTACACACATACTAGGTGGGCTATTTTAATCTATCTAGAAGAATATCCGCAAAAGTAAGCGCTTACAAAAAAATGATTATACAAAAGTTGTTGAAGACAATGGGTGTCATTTTTCTGCATAATTGATTTTGAGATCAATTTCCAAGGGCATTTGAAGATCAAAGTATTTTTTTTTCTTTTTTCAGAAAATGATAGTTTTAAATTTGTTAAAATGACTTTGAGATGGTCAAATAAAGGTCAAATGTTGAAAAATCGTCCAGAAATTGTTTTCTTCTAACTTTTGAGGATTTACATTGAGTAGGCTTATGGGCCAGCGAAATTGAGCATCTTGATCTTTAGGTCAACTTTGAAAGTCAATTATAGATTAAAGTGAATGTTTAAATGAAAAACCTTGCTTCCATCTCAAATCTTACTTTTAAGGTTACCCAGAAACATACACAGGGTGTTTGTTTACCGTTACTATTTAAAAAAAACTAATCGGAAAAAACTAGTTAATTCAATTATAAAAAAATGTTCAACAAAAAAATGGTCGAAATGAAAATTTAGTGTACAAATATTTTAGCTGAAAAAGTAAGTGGTAAGGGAGCTCTCAATAATCAAGCACCCTGAACATGAAAGGAAAGATGACTCACGATAATCAAGTACACCGAAAGTGAACGGCAAAGAGACTCACAGTAAACAAGCACCCAAAGAAAAGTTTACCTTAAGATCAATATTCTCGAAGTCGTTAGCCTCCAAGCCCGCTTTAACATAATTCTTCAAAAGTTAAAAGAAAACAGTTTCTGGTCGTTTTTCAATGTTTGACCATTTTTTGACCTCCTGAAGGTCATTCCAATAAAAGAAAAACTATCATTTTGGATGCAAAATTTCTAGTTTGTTCAGAATCCGTAAAAAAATAGGGGTCTCATTTAAAAAAATCACTCTGATCTAGAAATAATCATAAAAATTGACCTCAAGCTATAAACTAATAATACAAAAAAATGACCCCCATTACCTTGAATAACTTTTGTTTCAACAATTTTTTTGTATAGCGATTACTTTTCTTGATATTTTGGTGGATCGATTAAAATGTTCCCCCCAGTAGATGTCTATCAATCTTAAATGCTTGCGATTTATACAGCACTACAGTCAGGATTAAAGATTAACTATATTTGAAACATATAATCTTGCAAGACATTTTGTATACCTTGTTGCAGAATAAATCTATGAGTTATCGGATTATTGCTTTATCAGAGAAAAATAATGTCCTGCAAAAGGTTACCATACTGAATCCTTTTACAACCATTTGAGACGCGTTTCCACTGAAAAACGCACACAACTATACTTATTTCTCTATTTACTTTCAAAAACATGTAACAATTTCTTTTACGAATATTTATAAGCCTACTATATTAGTAAAATCAGTTAATAAAGTTTTTCTTTAATTAGAAACACGTTGTAACTTACCTCGCAAAAAGTCCAAATCATTGCATTTGTACACAGTCAACAAAAAGATACATTTTATGAGATATATTTTAGTTAGGTAAACAATTAGATTATACTTTATTAAATTTAGCGCTGAACCGTCCGTTTTCTGTTATAATAAAATCTGTTTTTAATAAGAGAGTTGATATTACTGAAAATATCATTAGCACTGTACTAAAGTTTTACAAACACGCAAACAGCTTATATGTATATATATATATATATATATATATATGGGCAGTTCTCAGGTGAATCGAGAGGTCACAATTTTTTTTCTTTTAAAATCACCTAAATCGCTTCGTAACCATCCCATATGTTACCCTGAATTTTTTCAGATTTTTT
>JAWWEQ010049339.1:0-13715 GCA_035583055.1 Torymus tubicola
TGACTAAAATTTGGATTTAGTGTATTTTGCAGCACACCCTATTTTTTCATACCATAAAAAGCGACTATACCTATATTTTGGACCAGTATGATTTTTTTTTTATGGTAAATATTGATGTTCTATACACGAAAATGCAATAAAAATGGATTCGGAAAAAAATGGAGATAGTCACTTTTGCAGCTATACGCTTCATTTCTTCTAATTAATATTTTATAAATCTTCTAATTAGCTTTGACGTCTGTATGTTTGCTTCCACGGCCGTAGAAGGAGAGCAGACGGCGTCCGCTGCGCTGCTCCGCTGCTGCTACGGGGCGACATCTTTTTTTCTTTTTATCTAAATGCTTTATTCTATGAAGAATGCGTGGACTCGTAGTCCTTACTATCTCGACACTCCCTCCCTTCGAATTCACATACCGTCTAACTTTAAATCTTACTCTAATAACTAATAAATAAAGAAACTCATTATATTACATCTAATAACTTTTATTTGTTATTATAAAAATATAAAACTTTAGGAACATTCATTGTTCGGCTGTTATTCGTTACTAGTTTCCGAAATAAGAAAAAAAAAAGATTTTCTCTTTAGGCACCTAAGTATTTATGTAAACTTCTAAATATTGTTTTTGTTAAGTGTATATTTCATTGTTTCCTATACTTGTTTTACTCTTGACATTCTTCGCTCGTGGCAAGGTATTCTGCCTGAGACGTTAACAGTGCAACATCCGACAATTTATAGCTTCTCTACATTATTGGGACTCCATATATTTTCACTATATTGCAACTAGTTGACGATGAGTCAGAGCAATCTCTAAAGCTAGCATCAGTCATTCCTTTCAAGGTTTCACTTTTAGCTCCTTTAAGGTATTTGAGAATTCTTTTTACATTTTTCCAGTCTTCTTCAATTGCGTTTAATTGCCTTCTAGATAGATAAATAACTACGATAAAGATGTCAGGTCTTGTTGCACTTGTTAAATACGATTAGCTTTCTATTGCTTCACTATATGGTGCCTTGGTCTTTGTTTGCGTTTCATCTAATTCATTTAGATTTCTGTCTACTTTTAGTTCTCTATTTTTAACTTGTCTTGTCACCATGGGTGTTCTTTAGGATTTATATTCTTTCATGTTGAACCTCTCTAAGATTTTCTCAATATACTTAGTTTGTCTTAGAGTTATCATTTTGTTCTGTCTATCTATAATACTTTTTATTTCCAGAAAGTTTTCTGGTTGTCCTATGCCTTTCATTTATTTATTTATTTATTTAACCAATAAACGGGCATGGTTGCCCTTTTACAGTATTAGATTACAATAGGAGATGCTATAATGAGCACGGTTATATTTGCATTATAAAGAAAAAAAAAAGAAAAGAGAAAAGAAAACTAAAGTAGTAAACGTAAATAACATATTATTTGTTTGACACAGTAACACTTAAATTTATAATTATAATTATCACACTTTGAGTAATTGACTAGCGTAGAGTGCTGCTGAATTGTAGTAGATGTTTCTTGAGGTAGCCTTTAAATAGGCCAATAGAATTGATGCGTTGGGCGTCATTTGGGAGCATATTCCAGAGGCTACGGAGTCTCGGTACGGACGCACTATAGGCGTATTCGGAAGAATGGGTGTTCTCAGCTAAAGAGTTAAAGCGGCGTAGTTCGTAGGGTGGGTCTCGACTAGCGAATAAAGCAGATATGTCCGGTGATGAGAACAGTTTATTTCGTATCTTGAAGGCGTGAATGTAGTCGTGGTAGGCATGAATAGATTCTATTGTAGATAGGTTGAAGGTAAGAAGTAGGGGTGAGTAGTCGTGGTCCAGATAGTGCATAGGCTGGCCGGCTTTGAACGCTAGGAGTCTCAGAAAGCGATGAAGGACGCTTTCTAGCGGCTTGAAGTGTTTATTGAAGTCAGGAGACCATATGACAGAGGCATAGGTGAGATGAGGTAGAATGAGCGATTTGTATAGCACGATAAGTGTATTTGAGTCCCGGAAGTCGATAGTAGACCGACGTATAAAGCCCAACATCCTTAGGGCCTTGGCTGTAACGTGGTGGATATGCTTGCTAAATGATAATGAAATTGAGTAAAGGACGCCTAAGTCTCGAATTTCAGTGACTCTGGGAACTGGTGTAGCTTCAAGCGCGTAGGTAAACGAGAGACTCTGAGATCTCCGGTGATAAGGTATGGGTTGGTATTTTCCAAAGTTCATTGATGGTCCGCTGGAGACGGACCACTCAAGCAAATTGTCTAGGTCGCGTTGTAGTAGTGATGCATCAAGCGGGCTTCTGATTTGGCAAAAGATTTTTATGTCATCAGCGTAGATTAAGGCAGTATAATATGTAAGGACATCTACAGCGTCGTTGATAAAGATGATAAATAGCAGTGGACCAAGATGGGAGCCCTGAGGCACTCCAGATGTCGTGGTTATATTGTTGGATATGTTGTCCCGAAATCTTACTGATTGGGTGCGGTTCTTAAGGTACGACCCTATCCAACTGAGCAAGCGTCCCCAGATGCCAGCATTCCGTAGCTTCTGAAGGAGTCAAAGGCTTTAGAGTAGTCGATGTAGATCGCGTCAACTTGGGTATGGACCTCAAGGGATGTCATGACGAAGTTGTTGAATAACAAGAAGTTAGTTACGGTGGATCTTCCCTTGAGGAAACCATGCTGTTGACGTACTATTTGCTCTCCTATGAACTCAACCAGTTTCCGAGATACTATGCAGTCCAAAGCTTCGCCAGGGTGGACAGGATGGAAATCGCCTGTAGTTAGCGATGTTATGTTTGTCACCCGACTTATGAATCGGAATGGAAAAGACTTGCTTCCAGGTGGCGGGAAATATACCAGCTGCTAACGACTCATTGTATATCCTGACTATAGGGGACTGGACAGACGGCAAGCATTTTTTTATAAAGCAAGCCGGTATACCATCCGGGTCCGGGCCGCGCATCGCCGTTAACGAGCGGGATGTCCTCGAGATCCAAAGTGCTGTAGACGGAACCAAAGTACGCCGAGAAGAGGTTAGCTATGCTAAAGTCGTGGTTGGCCTGTATGCCAGAATGGTACATGATGGAGGGCACCGCGTTGTCGGACCTCAGCGTGTTGATAAATGTCCAGAATGACTTTGGATTCTGCTTTATATTCGATTCCGTGCGTGTGACAAATAAATTATAGCAACGGCTAGAGGAGCGGATGCATCTGGCTCGCAGCTCTTTGAATTTGATGTTGTCCTCCAGAAAGTTTGAGCACTTCCACTTAATGTGCGCTAATTTCTTATCTTGGATTAGAGTCTTGATTTCGTTGTTATACCAGGGGGGGTGGCGACTGGGTCGCTCTCTAGATAACGGGACGTTGCAGCTTATGATTCGGTGAAGAACATCCTGAAGTTTCTCCACATTACCATCCACGTTGTCACTATTTAGTTCGCGTTCCCAGTCCACTTCCAACAATAATCTGTTTATTCTAGTGTAGTCGCAGTTGTAGAAATTATACCGCTTGTGGCCCTGGGTGGACGTATGAAATAGTTGCAGCTGTTAGCGATGTTGATCGAGAACCAGACGGGAGCGGGGTGATGTGGGTCGACCTTCACGATCGGTTCCTGGGTGTCCAATATACAGATATCCGAGTATGTGGTGAATAATAGATCGAGAGTATAGTTTTTTTGACGGATGCGCAGGGAACAGTTGACTGGCGTCAAGGAAGCTACACGTTTCTAGTGTGCGCTGGGCACTGCGAGATACAGGTGGAGCAATATAAGAGAGCGGTTGAAATCCAAGGGATGAGTTTGCCCATTAGATATTGGCGAGGTTAAAGTCACCACATATAATCATCTCGTGAGACTGGACAGATTGTTTCACCGCCTCAAGCTTAGAGAAGAAATTTTCGAAAGCCGATTCGTTAGAGCCGGATTCAATGTACGCTGCTGCAATTATAAATTTTGAATTATGGGCATTTATTTTCACAAATACGGATCCCGATACAGCGTCAACATCCACAAGTTCCGAGGCGATGGACTTCCGCACCGCGACCAGGACACCACCACCGCCGCCTCCGGTAATGACGTTACCCACACTGCCTCTGTCACGGCGAAAGATCGAAAAGTCATGAAGACCGAGTTCCGAGGGGAGTGTGTTAGAGAGTTAAGAGATGTTTGACCTTAAGAAGCTAATTTTATTGTTTAGTGATCTAACGTTTTGGTAATAGCAATTAAGTGATACATGGGAAAAAGATCTTAGTTTTTTGAGACATCTTCGGTGACTGGTTGGTCTATGATTTCTGGAACTTCAGCCACATATTTGATTGTTTTTGGACACGTTGAATCGGCTATGTTAAGTCGAGACACTTCGTCCCTCAGCTTCTTTAGCTGTTCTCATTGAAGCGGCGTCTTGTCAGTTGAAATGGAGATATCAGACTGGATCTTAGAGCGAGAGCGTAGAGTTTTCATAACGTCACTGGGCGAAGAGAGCCGAACTAAAGAGAGTCAATTTCGTTAAGGCGCTTTGACTGGACATTCTCGACCGCTGCTAGACGCTCGTCAACTGATGCCACTTTAGATTTCAACTCAGTTATCTGGTTAATCTTGTCTTCCATCGCGTCGAAACAACTATTCATGGTTAGCCAGATGACATCGAGCGTGATCGGTGTGCTAGCTGACGAGGCTGCCAGAGAAGTCGAATAATGGTTGTTTTCTGTTATCGTTGCGAGAGACGTGTGTTTGTTTACGTTTGCGTCAGGACAACAATTCTTAAACGATCCGTTCGGTTGAAGCTGCACCCGGCAGTGTAACCAGGTTCTGGCAATAAATCGCCACATTAACACGGGTTTTAATTACTATATATATTTGTTTACTGGCCACACTGGCGCCCGGGTGGCACACGAAGCATGGTAATAAGCCTTACACTTGCTACACTGATGGGCGTCCCCAATTTTGAGCGAGCCGCCTTTGGAGGGGCAGAGAAAGCACTTGGTGGACATTATCCTTGGAGATTTTATGGCCACAGCGCGGTGATAGCCCGAGCAAAGCTGATGTGTGTGGTCTTCTTGGCGTAGGTGGACTTATTATGTATCAAACTGAAGCTCTAGAGTCCAGAGATCGATGCACTATAAGTGTGAAAATAAACTAGGTGGTAAAAACACTTAAAACGCGATAAAACGCGAGAGCAAGTATAACCGTTGACTATTAAAATAGCGCCACCTGGATTATATCTTTCATCTTAAATATAAGGTTTAATTTCGTCTTTATTTCATCTAATTTTTATTTGTCGTTGCCTGCTAATAATATGTCAACAGTAGATAGAATCAGCAAAAATAACTTTCCCATTTCTCTTCCATTTTTTTCCACTAAATATATCCTTACAGATATCGATACTTATATACTTTTGCAATTATTAGTACCAATAACTAGTTGAGATTGATGAAGATTTTATCATTTTATTGACAAAATTCAAATTGGATCAAGTATAGTGGACCGATGTACGAAATTCCTAAAATTTTATTATTGCAGACTCTATCGATAAAAGAATTAGACTTTTGAAAATATGAAGTCTGATTTTTCTACACAACAAGGCAAAATTGTCAAAAAAGAAATTCTGGGCTTTTCTTTATTTCATTTTATACATAAACACATAATATGCATGTAATTTTTACAAATTCAATATTAAAAATATTCGTGATTTCGAATTCAGAGCACCACCTAGACTCCGTCACCTACCTTTAACACGTAGACCACGTACTTCCTGTATTTCAACATCTCGAAGCAAAAACTACGCAGCGCACTACCTCCGT
This sequence comes from Torymus tubicola, assembly GCA_035583055.1. NCBI lineage: Eukaryota > Metazoa > Arthropoda > Insecta > Hymenoptera > Torymidae > Torymus > Torymus tubicola. The sequence continues at coordinate 5,779 of JAWWEQ010049339.1, forward strand.
CATCGGCTACCTCTAACACCTAGACCACGTACTTACACACACAAACACACACGCGCGCGCACACGCGCACACACACACGCGCACACACACGCGCACACACACGCGCACACACACGCGCACACACACAAACACGCGCACACACACAAACACACGCGCACACACACAAACACACGCGCGCACACACACACACACTCGCACACGGGCACACACACGCGCACACACACACACGCACACACACAAACACTCTTTCTAAAGGCATCTTTCCTGAATCATGGAAAAAGGCTCATCTAGTGCCACTAAAAAAGACAGTTATTCCTTCCGCTGTAACGGACTTTCGTCCAGTGGCACTCCTGAGTTTTCTTTCTAAAGTACTAGAAAAGGTCGTGCATGATCAAATTTCAGTTTTTCTGAAATTTGATCCCCAATGAAATTGATTCTGAAATTCAACCCAACCTTGGGTGCTCGATGGATGTGGAAAGGCTAGAATCTGGAACTTTGGGAAGTTTCCATTCCAGGAGATAGTAAGACATACAGACTGCTGCTTTGTGAGAGTGAAGGTCAAAGGTATTCACTATTACAGCTGTTATGCGCCTCCCAATTGGACTATTGAAGAGTTTGTTTCCCCGTAACCAATGCTGGAGATTTCAATGCCTGGGCGGTGGACTGGGGATGTAAGAGGACAAAGGTAAAGAGCAAGCCCTGCAGGAGGCCATGTCTTCACAGGACGTGGTCTTACTCAACACAGACAGTGAGCCCGCCTTCGTCAAGGGAGAGGTTTCATTCATTGTGGACCTCACCTTTGTAAGCAGTAGTCTTGTGCGAGGAAACCGCTCCTCGTAAAAGATCCTCGACATGCACACCCATAGTGACCACCAAGCTAATGTGAGCGATAAACGTGGATTCCGAGCGGGGGGCAAAACCATCTAAGACAAACTCGAGAGGCAGGAGAGGCAAACTGTACGACGTGGCACTCGATACTCGTCCTATCAAAGATGGCGTTGCAGCAGCAAAAGTAGAGGAAGTTATGCAGAGGGTAACCAATGCATGCGACGTCACATCGCCGCGGAAGAAAGATAGGGATCGCAGATCTCCGGTACATTGGTGGCGTGAGGACATTGCCGTCCTTCGGAAGAGGTATCTCAGTGTCCGACGCACAGTGGGTTGGGTTGGGTAAGGGAATAAATCGGAAAAAGTGCTGATTCAATTTGTGAATTGTTGAAAAATATTTCTAGAAACAAATTCTTGTAGGTAATTAGATTATCTAACAATACCCGTTTCCCTCAAATGTCCTACATTTTATGAACATTGCATAAACGTTCCCGAAATTACAAAAATCGTAGAAAATTACGAAAAATCCATATAAATCTCCAACATTTCTTTGTAAAATGAAAATTTTTTTTTATTTTGTAGGCAATTGGATTACCTATCAATATCCATTTCCCTCAATCGCCGTACATTTGATGAACATTGCATAAACGTTCCCGCAATTACAGAAATCGTAGAAAATCACGAAAAATCGATACAAATTACCAACATTTCTATGTAAAATGAAAAGTTTCTTTTTATTTTGTACCTACAATTTATGCAATGTTCATGAAATGTATTTGTAAAATAACGATTTTTTTTATTTTGTAAATATTTACTATAAATATTAGTAGTGACAAAATCGTACTATATTTTTTAGTAAATTTAACAAAATTATAGTTAATTGAATTTTTTAAATTATTATTTACACTATACAACATATTATTTTATGTATGAACATAATATTTCATCTATTATTAACAACTATTTTTAACGTAGAAGAATTTGTTTTCATTTTATTTTCCCATTGTTTATATATCCAGATTATATGTTCTAAGAATTTAGATGTTTAGATTAATACCCATGAAATATATACTCATACAGGTAGCCCTAACGCGCAGCAAGCGCTGCGTAGTCAAGAGGCAAAGGCGTGTATGTATAAGCAAAATGAGTGACGTTAAAAAATATTTGAATGAATGGAATCTCTTGCAATATGAACAATAATTTCAAGGTAAGTTATACATTCACACCTACAAAATTTATAGAAATACGTATCAATTAAAAATATGTTTGTAAAGATGAATGCAGATATAGATGCATTGCTGCATCTCCCGATAAGGAATTTGAGAATATAATCAAACCTAAAGGAGATCGATATAGATTCCTGAAAAATCAATAAGCATTATTGGTAAGTTTTTTCACTTATTCTGTCGCTTGTCACTTAGTCTGTTCGCTTGGCTCTCGCTATCTCTCTTTCTTTCCCACACATTTGTTACGATATTTACATCAACAAAAAGTGTGCCCTTGTTTTCGAATTCTTCATTCTTTCAATGTTTACGTATTCGTAAATTCTTGTATTCAGTTGCTCAGTGTCTTTTGAACGGTTCGGTGGCATTTATTTCCTCACTCTACTGAAGTACTCTATATTCTAATGTTATAATCTAATCTTTATTAAACTTTTCAGAAGCTAAAATTTTGAGAGAAAATTCGGTGGATAATAAATAATTAGTACATGTGGATCAGTCTACTTTAACAGATGTGGAGTCCGTACAGACACCGAATATTGAACTACCAATTTTTGGAAAAATTGTATTTTTATATAGGCGAAAATTACACAACTCTACATCAACCAATTTTATTATAAAAATAGAGAGTCTAAAAACAATAGGAATTGCTGCGCATTTACAACTGCATGAAGTAACATATTGTAATGAAATATAAATGTTAAAATTATACGAATCAAATGTCACCATATATACAATATATTTACCAATAAAAATAAACGTAAATTTGTAATATATTTATAATAATATTTTTTAATTAAAAATTTTCCATAAAACCTCAAACTGTATATTATTTTCTATTCCAACTAATGTTTATAGCTGAAACAATTTTTATATTTTATTAGATATAGAATTATATTTTATAGTAAAGTACTTTAGCTAATATAGTATATTGAGAATATTTATCGTATCTAATATTTTTGTATGTGTGAGCTTCACGAGACACAGTCATCGCGTGTATATATACACTCTATGTAAACACACTAGCTTACAGTTTATTGCGCGCAAACTATAGCGAGAACTAAAGTTCATCGCGTCAGTCTGAGTCCTGCCGTCGTAACAATAGTTAGGTGTCTAATTGTAAGTGTCATGAATCGTGTCGTAGTGGTGGTTGGTCGTTTGGATGGTAGCAAACGAGATTTATGCTGTATGACTTGTTATTAGATCTATTATTATTATTACGTGCGACGTTTTTGTACAGATACAAACAATAAATTTAACTTGACTTATTATTGTGTATCAAGTTTTATTCCATATTCCGCAATATAGTAATATTAACTATATTTTTCTCAACTATATTTTCATAACTATATAACAGTAAATTTTTCGTTTTATTTTTTTCAAGATAATATAGTTAATGTTACTATATTTTTTAATTACAAAAACTATTTTTTTTCTAGTTAAATTTACCAAAAAATTATAACAGTGACAAAATTGCACTATATTTTATAGTAGTTTTATAGTTAAGTTTACTATATTTCGGTTAAAGTAGATTAATTTCAGTTTAGTTTTATATTAAATTATTTATATAAATGCGTGTTACTATTTTATATTTTCCTATTTATATATTTTATCTATAATATTCGCCGTAAATACACAATATTTTTATTAACATTTTAATTCCATTATTTGTAATTCACTATACAATATAGATAATATATATTACGTAATAATAATATAATTTTAAATAAAAAAAATTTTCAATTTAATTTCAATATTTTTTTTAAACTTATTTCATACTAAGATGCTCTTCTTTATTTTTAATTCTTTGTTGTCGATTTTTGGTATTATCTACGATTTTTTTATCTATTATTAGTTTTTGTCTTGTGATTTTTTTATTTATATTATTTTCACCCGAATCTTGTTCCTAATCTGGGTCAAATTTCTCATAATCTTTTACGGTTTTACATTTTCTTTCAGTGATGCCTTGATATTTTAATAACTCTTCTTTTTCTTTGCTCTCGATCATCTGTTCTCCTTGTTCTATTTCTTGACTTCTAGGCCAACTCTCTCTCTCTCTCTCTCTCTCAAAAAATTTTCTTTAACTACTACGGTGATTTTATTTTCTTTATCTTTATCATTGCTTTCTTATGTTTGATTATTTGATGGTTCTTTTTCCTTTGGTTTTTGAAATAATTTTTTCTTTTGACCTTTATCGCTGCTTAAAGAAGATTTTGGGTTTCGAAGAATATTACAATCAATATTTTATATTTCATAACGTGTGCGTATATAGAGGCATAGTTACGTTCAACGCCTTCATAAATATGATCAGGAATCGGTTTCCAACCATTATTTCCCGTTGATGAGTATTGTTTTAATTTTTCTTCTCCTATTATGAGTTTCATTAATTTACGCACCATCTCACGTGGATTTTTCTTACACGCAATTCCTCAATTTTTTTTAATTTACGTTCGTTCGCGAAAATACTGGACTCTTCTACAAGTTCGATCTAAAATTAAAATTTTACTTCACACACACTTGTTATCACGTACACTGTAACGACAGCTTATAAAGTCGTGGGTAGCCCTACCCACGTTGGGCGCAGTGAACAATATATACAGTGTATACATAATTTGAAATAATGTTGATAATTCTGAGCAAATGTAGGAGTCTTGGATATTTGAAGTCTGATGTTCATTATCTTTGCATAAATCTAAAGGAACTTCAATATTATTCTCTGCTGCAATATCTGACACTCAAAGATGCTTCTTCAGAGTCATTCTTATGAATCAATTGTCGTCTTCTTTATTTTGTATTCCACTTGACTGCGTATCATCATTCTATAATACTATAGTTGTTTGAGTATGTCAATATTAATCGTGAATAACATGCTGCGGGTGGGTTTTTGAAATAACTTCTGTTAAAACTAATAATCACTGAAATTACAATTATATTCTTCGAAAGCAGTTACAATCAAAATTCAAATACATAATATTGGTTTTGGTTGTGTATGTGTGTATATTATAATATTTCATGTTGAGAGTGACAAGCTCCCTGCGAAGGAGCAACTGACCTGTGTTGTAGTATAATTGAGTTTCTCCGAAGGTTGAGTTTGTCCAATGAATGTATAATAACTGAGCAGACCGAATAGAGTATCTAAGCGTTGAGGTTGTTACTATTGCTGGTGTTGATGTGAGTGTGCTGCTGGCATGAGTGGTACAATTAAATATTACTGATTTAATTGTATAGGTGATGATGTGAGTGTGCACTATTAGATGTTACTGATCTAATAGTGCTTGAGTATTACCGCCAAACCAGAGCATATGATTTAACTCGTGCACGTGTCTTGAGATTTCAATGTATAATTTGGAGGTTACCTTAGCACGTGTACAGCTACTGTATAACGAAGTGAGTTGCTCCAACGATGCAACGTTCTTCTTCTTATTTTTATTGGCTTTGTCAGACTACTATGCATGAGCAGCGGTGACTTAAGCCATATATATACAAATGTAGGTAGATGGCGTGGTAGTATAGGAACAGGACTTTATTATATTATGCTGACTATTTGAATTTTTCCCGTCCCGTGCAAAAAGCCAGGAAGAAGGGTAGAAAGGAAAGGGAAATAGTAGAAAATGGATAGGAAAAGAGATGGAATCAATGATAAATAGATCATATTGAAACAAAATAAAAATAAATAACAGATAAAAATCAGTTAAATGAATAAATTACAATTTTTAAGAAAATTAGAAACGAATTTACAAGCAACTTTATTAGGAAATTTTAAAAACAATTCAATTGAATAGGGCTCAGCAACTTTTGCTTTTTTTAAGCAATTAAGTAATATAATTCTGTTATCTATATATCTAGGACAAGACCAGATAATATGATTTACATCTTCTACAACAAAAGGAGGCTTCTACAACATATAGGGCAAGAATTAGTATCAGTCATATTTTTTCGGAACAAGCTATGATTAAGAGAATAATGATTAGAGCGAATTCTATTTATTGAAACAATGTGAAATCTAGAAAAATGACAGTTGTTAAACCAAGGTTTAGTAGATCTTTTATAAAAATTTTCAAAATAATGTAAGCCAGTATTAGGTCTAAATTCAGTTAAGAAGAAAGAAAACTTATTTGTACAGTTATTAGTAATATTATGATATAAATCTGTAAAAGAAATTGAAAAAGGTTTGAGTAGACTAGATTTTGAGGCTTCTTTAGCTAAGTTGTCAACTACCTCATTTCCAACTATTCCACAGTGTGAAGGAATCCAAATTAAATTAATTGAAATATTTTTAGAAACAGCAAAATGTAAAAGTTTTTTTATTTCTAAAGAGACATAAGAAAAATTTGTTTCAAACGGATTAGCAAAGAGAGACACTTTTTGAATCTGTATAAATGTAAGAAGGAGATAAGTTATTATCAATAATGAATTGCATAGTTAGTTTAAATGCCAATGCTTCTCCAGTAAAAATAGAAGCAAAACTAGTTAATTTATATTGTAAATTTAAATCTTTTTCCCAATCTGTTGAATATATAGCAAAACCTAGGTAATGATCGTCGCTTGATTTAGAAGCATCAGTGTAAAAGTTAAAATTTTGATCTAACTCAGATTTGAAGGTATGATTAAAAAATTCATTAGGATTGATAGCTTTTTTAATATCAAAACCAGAGCTGGTATTAATTTTGGGACGAAATAATACTACATCTAAGTCATAATTAAAGGGGAACATTATCTCTGACTTGTAAATATGATTTTTTTTATGATACAGATCATTAAAAGCATTTAAAAGACTAAATTTTTTCTTCAAGTGTAATTTGTCTGAATTGCTAACTAAATTGTTTAAATTGAAAAGAATGTCATGAAAAGGGTGATTAGAACAAGCAAAAACTTTAGCAATAAATTTAGAAGCCAGATTATAAGATCTAATTGAAAGGGGAAATTCACAAGCTTCTGCGTGTAATATCCTAATTGCAGTAGATATTATATACTCTAAGGCTAATCTTATTGCTTTATATTGGATTCTATTAAAAGAAAGTTCCTTTTTTATAGTACTAAAGTTGTAGATGAAACAGGCATAATCCATGACACCTCTTATCATGGGTTTATAAATGTTTAATACAATTTGTGGGTGACCACCACACCAAAAGCCTCTTAAAAATTTAAGGACGTTTCAAATTTTTTTGCATTTAGTATTTCAAAATTCAAATTGCATATCCCAAGATAATTTTTTATCTATTCTAAGTCCTAAATAAGTGATACACTTGGAAGGTTTGATTTCAGAGTTATGAATTGAAATTTTGACTTGAGACTTATCAAAATTTTTTTTGGAAAAAATAATAAGTTTTGTTTTTTCTCCTGAAATAATAAAATTTCTATTTTCGAAATAAAGAACGAGGTTGTTTAAGCTATTTTGAATAAAATTTATGGCCGAATGTAAGTTAGAATGGACACAATAGATAAGCATATCATCAGTATAATTTAGAATTTTACAATGAGGCTCAATTTGTTTATATGCATCTCTAGTGTATATTTTAAATTCAAGAGGACTACCTATACAACCTTGAGGAAGACCTAATAAAACAAGGTAAGGTCCCTTTCTAACATTACAGCACTTAAAAATTAAGTTCCTATAGGATAAAAGGTTAAAAATAAACATTCTGATATTTTAGGGAACATTAAGAAAAGCTAAATCGTCTAATAAAATATTGGGGTTAACATTATCAAAGGCGCCTTTTATGTCTAAGGGTACAACAACTATAAATTTATTTTCCATGAATGCAGTATGTTCAAGAATATCTCTTTAATGTATGAGTAACATGCTGTGTGAGTTTAAATTAATTAAATGTAAGCAAGATATACAGAATAGAAAATTCATTATATTATACAACATTATAAGTACATTAA
>JAWWEQ010049340.1:0-13715 GCA_035583055.1 Torymus tubicola
AACATGAATACTTTTATCCCAAAATGATCGGTGAGATAGGCATACGCGGACCACCTGATTTGAGATGGATTTGGCCATATATTGAATATGAAAAAGGAGATTGTTGCGTATTGCCAAATAGATATGGAAATTCTGAGATGGGCATGTATACAATTTCGGAAAATTTTTCTAGACGTGTCTGATATGGACCCATTCATATCAGCGTGTACTATAGAGTCGTCGTGTTCGTACATTTACAGAAAAAATTTTTTGACAGCAAATACGATCGGTATAATACCACCCAATGAATGTAGACGCGCCACCAAACACTCTCAAAAATCTATAGAGTAGTTACTCTATTGCGAACGTGAGATTGGATGCGAGATTGTACACGCGGGCCGCTCCCGCGAGTTTCGTTTACCCGAGGGTTATTTAGTGGACAGTTATCTAACTATGGAATGGTGTAGTCAGTTTTTCGATTTTTTCATTAATTAAAACGTTTTATTAACAATTACGGAAAAATTCATTGTTGTAAAGGTCGTTTTATGCTTTTTTCCATTTTTGAGCATGTTTTTAAATGAAGAGTATAATTTTTTATTAATTTATTAAAAGGTATAACTCAAAGCAAAAAAAGTAAGCACCCGCAGAACTCTGTGCGATGATTTTACGCAGGAAAATATCATTTTGAAAAAAAGTATTTCGGACCAAAAAATACGAATATTTAAAAAATTTTATAATTTTTTTATCTAAAAAAATCATTCTTATTTAGGACATAAAATGGTATACATTCACCAATTACTATCTGAATAAAATTATTTTTGTATTAATAAAAAAATTAAACCAAAAAAGTTAATTTTTGGCAAACTTTTTCATTTTTCTCGGTAAATTTGAGGTTATGGTAAAAAATTACTCTTACAAAAGTAGTAGATTTCTTTATTACCTATAACTTTTCTTTCGGACATATTTTGATAGGATGTCAATTCGCGCCGGAAAACGAAACAATAGGATTTTTCGTCCTTTTTAAACCCCCTTAATATACCGTCCACCATCCCAGCTGTATCATTTGTTTTTTACGTCTCTTATATGCCTACGTACCATTTAAAATTGTCAAAGTATAGATAACAATTTTTTTTTAAAAACGTAATTTGACTGGACTAATCATTCTAGCAATGGATCATTAATAGCTATGCTAAACTAGAGAGAGATTGAATTAAATATGTTCGTAATAATCCAAAATAGTTGCGAGATAAATTAGATGAAAGATTAGTCAATGATTTAAGTAATAACGCAAATAATATGAATTTTAAAATGGGCAAAATGATTATTTTACCATGAACATTCGATGGTTATCCTAGGTATATGAAGCAAAATTATCAAAATTCTATTTCAGTTCTCTCTAAACCCCAACTTACGTGTCATTCATGATAATTTATTTTCAAGTCAACAAGTCTCTGATCGTTTTGATATCTGTTTGAGGATATTTTATTTAAAGAAAGAACGGTTGCTGTCATTTATTTTGCAAAGGTAAATTATTTTGATAGTGTGTGACACGGCAAATTGCGTGCGACTGAAAAACATGTATGTAAGTGTGAATGCACGGTGGTATTGGCGAGCGGCGTCTCGAGGTGCGACGTCGCCCTCACACACATACGCGCGCCTGTCATCCTATGACGCCACAACGCCATAGCTGTAGCCAGACGAAGAAGACGCAGTAGCTGGAGCTAGAGCGAAAGCAGATCGGATGGTGAGCAGAGGCGCGACGTCGCCGTTTCCATGTGCCGGCCGAGCAGCAGCCGACATCCGAAGAAGTCAAGGAGTTAGAGTTAGAGTTATTTATTTATTCGACCTTAGGATGGAACCCAATCTGGCACTTAATATAATATACATGAAATATAATGTTCTTATACAATAAAAATTTACATATTTACAAAATACAGAAGGTGTATCGTACGCAACAGTATAATTTAGAAAGTAAGATAGATAAAGCGATTAACAATTTTACCACGAATTGAAGTGAAAAGTTCAGTAATTTAGAACAAAACAAAAAGCAAATTTTACACAATGAAATTGCGGTTACGCACTACAGTGAGCAGTAAAAAACGCGAGTTTCGTGGACTCAATTCGGAGGCTGGAAGTAGTTGTTTATGCCTTCTAATTCCACTCTGACGAGTCAGTCCCTTTGATCCCTTTCAAAGAAGAAAGTAAAAAGAGAATTTTTAAAACTGTTTAATGAGGAGGATATGAAGGAAGTTGGGGGGAGGGAATTCATGATCTTAGAGGCAGAACAGGTGAAGGAAGCATTGAGTGCTGCAGTGCGGGATGGTTTATAATAAAGGGATGCAGAGGGAAGGCGGTCAGAACTTCTAATAAAGATATCCCTACCACTTAGAGTGAACTTATTCGCGAGATATGAAGACGATTGGTGCGAGATGACATTATAAGAGAGAGTCTGTAACATAATCACGGCGTCTGGCTGCAGATAGCCAACCGAGTTCCAGGCGATACGGCGTGACATAAGCGCGACGTGGTAGATTACCGAAAACAAAACGGACGCACGCATTTAATGCAGTTTATAGATTTTCTCTCGCTTTTTATCCAGATGTGAATAAACCACACCCGCACAATCGAAGTGAGGGAATACCAGGCTTTCAATTAAAGTATTACGGAGACTTCTAGTCAGCACGCGTTTATACAATTTAAGGGACTATAGCGAGCGATAAACTTTTCCTACGCAAAGATTAACGTATTTTTCCCAGTTCAAGGTTGTTAACGTTACACCTATGCTCTTCTCTTCTACCTCATATCTTAGTTACCGACCGTTGAGCGTGACTTTTGGAATGGCATCGAGATCGAGATGTGAGGTGTAAATTTAGCTCAGTTCATTCCAGAAGAAAGAGTGGTAGATTTTCGTATCGACGGCAAAAATCATATGTTGTGAATTCGTAAGACGGAGTAGCAGGTCGTTAATAAATATAGATAAGAGAAGCGGGCTCAATACACTCCCTTGAGGGACTCGGGCTGGCACGGCCGTCCACGCGGACAAGTTTCCGACAGCGTCACGAACAGCCTGAAATCTACCACTGAGGTATGAGTGGAACACCATGATTCGTTATACGCTTAAAATACATTTCGTTCAGAGAGAGCGGCCTTTCATTAATGGCATTTCTGAGATCCTGTGAAGAAAGAGGCTACGCTTGCGTATTCCAGTCAACAGTTGCGTAGTGTCTCGATAATTCGCCTATCGAGAACTGTGAAAAAGGCGAAGGGAGCGTTTTCCCAACCATTCGAAACTTTCACATCTCCTTCGTAGAAATATGCCTTAGCTGTACGGAGAAGGTTGGAAATTTGGCTGCGAAGCTGCTGGAAGCGTGCAAAATCATCCGCCAGTCTCGAAGCTACAACGGGTTTGTAGATGCGATTGCGTTTCCGAGAGGAATATCACCGTCGTCGAGCGAACGAGAAAGAGTGTCCTGACGGACGAGAGAGCGGACTGCAGCAAACAGCATCGTCAGCTGGCCAAGGCTTAAACATCTCTTCTTATTTCCCCCGTGTATTTCGCTAATGTGTGCATGTGCGTCATCATCGGGAGTCGCGTAACGTTTTCGAATTCGTGAAAGTTACAGCGCGTACTGTAGCTCTAGTAACAGATAGTGAGTCTTTTTACTACCGGTTGCGAGCTAGTCGGTGATATAGAGTTTCGGTGCAAGTGACGCGTGTACCTGGTGCCCGGTATTAATCGTAGTATTAACCTTTTTATAAGATATTACTATACAATAAAGTTTTGGACTTACGAGTTAAAAATTGTATTGCGTAGTTTTGTCTTTAAACGATATACCTTTCCCATAATCCGCCGCTTTGCCCCTAATCCCAGGGAGAGTGTGACAAATGTCGCAACTTATGTGCATGTGAGTTTTAGAAGCGAGATTAACCTCATGCACATATATTAATTACTTCAAAGGCGGTTATAAATTAACAAATATTGATGATATAAATACATTTATTTCTGCTGATATTTTAGCTTCCGTATTATGTAATTTTGTGGTTCGTAATACGATACATGACCCTCGGGATAGTGGATGTATAATTGACAATAAATGCTCAAAATATTATCCCAAACAGTTTAGGGAGAATAACCAAAATGTAAATAATTGATTTTTAGTACCATATTGTTCGGAATGCTTACGTATGTTTAATTTAGTTGAATATTATCGTATTTTGAGTAAACCTTTACAAAGTAAAAATAACAATATGGTATGATTATCTGTTTATTTACCTGAACAACAATTCATAGTAATTAAGGATTTGAATAATAAAGAAAATATAGAAGCTGCATTATAGCTTATTTTGATCCCAATAGGGGTCATTCTATAGCTAGACATTATACCTTTATTGAAATTCTAGCTCACTGCGTTTTTAAACAAGATAACGTAAATGGGCAGAAAGTGTATCACTGGTATGCAATAAAAATTATGAATAGAACTTTCGAAGATATGATACAGCAGTTGAAGCAAAGTCATCAATTTATCGAGCCAAAGTAGCATTTTGTGAAATGTTTTCTATAAATTTAGATTAACGCAAAACATAAGAACTATATATGGAGACATCACCTTAGCAAATTTAGTTCTGTATGTGGAAAACGGAAGTTTAAATAATGATAGTAATAAAAATGATATTCCTAAATGTTATATAACTAGAGATTCTAATTTTATTAATTCTATTAATGGAAATTTTATATAAAATTATTTATATAATGAGGTGATTTCATCATTGAATTTATTTTCACAAAATGTAGATGTTAATGAAATTAACGATCTAGTGGTAGCATTATTAGATATTGACCATGAGCACGTATGCACAAGTGTTGATTGAGCTGAACATTGTCATGATTTTTTTTCTTTATATTTCACAGCTATCTAAAGTCCTCATGTGAGTCTGATATAGCTCTGCACTGCTGCGCTAGTGAATTATTTTGGATGCAATGGTTCCGCCTTCCGTAATTCACGCAGCAGTGGGCACATACAAATTTCCAATTTTCGAAGAATTTAAACACAGAGGTGCCAGTCGATCGCCGAGCCCGGGAATCAAACACTGGTCTGTTTGGGTACACATTCCGACGTCAAAGGTTTTAGGCGATTGAACTACCCTATCATTGTGATGATAATAGCTTAATCCCTGAAACAATTTTACCAGAATATCGTAATTCATTCAATCCAGAAAACTTACGACATCACGAATTGCATTTATGAGTGAATTATACTATAATGCTTAGCAGAAATTTAATTATAGATGAGCAATTGAAGAATGTAAACATATTAGTGGGAGATAAAGAGAGTCAAATCGTTTCTGTAAATCGCACTACTACGCACTGTATGCTAATAATGAGTATCTTTTTACTTTCAAAAGAAAACAGTTTCCAATAAAATTGGCATTTGCAATAATTATCACTAAAGCTTCGATTTAAGGGCTTTCGAATTTAAAGATATGTTATAATAAATATTTCTGATTTATTTATGGGAATTGTTAAATATTAATTATTTTATTGCTATTAGTATAAAATTCAAATAAATAAAATATTTACATAGGTTCAATTTATGCAATATGAGTGTAAAATCGTGTTAAATACGGTTATTTCGAATCATCTAATGTATATGGAGAGTTTATTTATATCACCGCTCCCTACGAAGAGTAGCACATCTTAAATTTTCCGCGAAGACTAGCACATTTCAAATTCCTCCGTAAAGACTAGCACATTTTGCGCTATTCCGCGAAGACTAGCACATTTCAGATTTTCCCGGAAAATTTATTTTGCGCTTCTACATAATTTTATAACATTTATAAAAATCATAGGGTATATAAGAATATTTGTGAACAAAAAAGTCTTAACGTGTTTAATTAACGTGTATATTAATTCCCATATATTTTTAAAATAAAAGTCAAAGTGAATAGTAACAGAATTATTTATTTCAATAAATTAATTAATTTCATTTATTACTTAAAATTATGCTCTAAAAAATCAATGGGAACAACCTATATACGTTAATTAGATATATTAAGAGTTTTTAAAATAAATTTTATAAAATGTTATAAGAGCGCGAAATCTGCTAGTCTTAGCAGGAGAATCTGTAATGTGCTAGTCTTCGCGGGAACGACGACATAGTGAATGTGTGATGACATAGTGTGTGTGTGTGTGTGCGTGCGTGCGTGTGTGCGTGTGTGTGTACTAATAAGAGTTTTTAGACCCCCCCCCTCAGCCCCTCCCAGTACTCCCTTTACCATCCCGTAAAACTCCCCCGTAGCCCCCCTCAAAATAACGTAAAATTATGCGTTTTTAAACGTTATTTTAGAGGTCATCGCACACCCTCCCTCTTAGCCTCCCCCCCCCCGCTGCCCTTCTTGCCAGTAGGTGAATCGCCTTGGAATTGATCGATTGAATATCATTATCATCATCATTTAGAAAAAAGACCAAATGCTTTAGCAAATAAAAGTTAAAAGCATTACAATATTCAAACAGATTATCATACAGACCTGTCGTAGATTAACTAAAAAATTTTATATTTCTCAAAATTGGTATACATGGGTTTTCGAGGTTCCGAATCATGATGATATCACACTTTTAACATTTGAAATGTCTCATCCAATATGGCTGTTAAGAATTCAAGAAAAGCTTAGATTTTTCTCGAAATTAGAGTACAGTGGTTTGAAATATCGCTGATCACGATATTGCCATTAGACTTTCGAAATTCAAAATGACGGATACAATATGGCTGTTCAAATTTCAAAAAAAACTTAGGTTTTTTCCGAAATTGAAGTACAGCGGTTTAAGATGTCGCTGTTCACGATCTTGCCATCAAACTTTCGAAATTCAAAACGGCTGTCAAAAGATCAAAGCGATCTTAGATTTTGCTACTTTTGAAATTCTAAATGGCCCTCAAAAGATCGAGCCAAGCTTGGATTTTGCTTAAAATTAGTATACAGAGGTTTCCGAGCTCGCTAATCAAAATTTTGTTATTGGACATACGTGATTCAAAATGGTGAAACCAATATGGTCATTAAAAATTCGAAGAAAGCTTGACTGAAGTTTTGACTGAAAATCAATATACAGGTAGATCAACGATCAAGATTTTGTCATTCGACTTTCGAAATTGAAAATTGCGGAGCTAAAATTATAAACAAGCATTTATTAGACTAAAAATTGGAGTACAGAGGTTTTCAAGGGTGCTGATCAAGATTCGACTATATGTAATTGAAAAGAATTAATCGCGTTCTTCGTGGAAGAACAAACGAGTCGCTTTCATTCGAGAAGGGCTCAGATCTTGAGTGAGGGAACTTGAGATTCTCGGGAATTTGAGGATGGGGAATCAAAGTAAAATCCCTTGGATTATATTTAACAAAAGAAATTAATTAACTGTTTATTAATAATGTACAGTCGGCGTGATTTGCGGTGCTTAGGTATTATACACGTGGTGATATAAAATAATGAACCCGTGTATAGGCACAGATACGACCGTCCACACCAGCCGAGTCGTAGTCGACGCGAGATATCGTCTGCCACTCGTCGCACACATACACAAACCGGCGCACACGGATAAGTAAGATTCGGCACGTGCCAAAGTCAGGCGCCGGGCCTCAAATTTATCGCGTCTCTACGCGAGGAAGATGTATTGACGCTCGCACAAATGGGTGTACAAATGGAAACGCGTGCAATGTGGCAAGCAGCAAGCTTCCCGTACAAGACATAAACAGTAATTTTTTACTGAAAAACCGTCGTGTTAGTTTATGGAAACATTCACTGTTAGAACAGTCAAGAAGCACTATTTTCTATTTTATGTATGTTAATTCTAAAAATCGTTTTCGTAGATCTAACTTGTCAGGAATGGTTTGTATGTGAAAATGTTAAATAAGAAAAAAATTTTGTTTTATTATAATCTATAACTTTTATACTTGATATATTTGTGTAAAGTTAGATTCTATCAACTTATAGATGAAAATTGTCCATTTAATTACACAGGCCCACAAAAAAAAGTATGGTGGGGGCCAAAATACATATAGTAAAGGTGATGTGGTCTCCGGCGCACCATACTTTTTTTGTGGGCCTGCGTTATCGTCCATGTATGTTTAGGCCTTAAAAATCGTTTTTTTTTATTTAACTCATCACGTATTGATTTTACATGAAAATGTTAAATGAGGAAAAGTTTTGTTTTATTATTATCTACAACTTTTTCATTCAAGATTAATGTGTAAAATCAAATTCTATCGAGTTACAACCTACAATCGTCAATATTTGACCTTTTTACCGTTTTTTTCCATTTGTGTTGGTAAATATTGCTTGTAACAAAAAAACTTGCAACAGAAAAAATGTGTCTTTTAATAAGTTAGCAGATAAGACTGTAGATATTGACTTAAAATTAATTTTTCTAGACATTAGACTTGAACACATGAAAATTCGCCGAGATAATCAAGAAACGCATACGGACGTGTACAGACCATACATACATCACAGAAGTCGCTTAAGGATGTATAGGCTATTCGCTTAATCGGTGTTACAAAGTTGAATTTTTGTTTATAGATATCTATTATTATTATATACAAAGCTACCTGCCAAATTTCAAATCGATTTATGGGTTTTTTAAAAAGTTATATCGATTTAAAATTAACATGTATTCTTATGACAATTACTCTTTCAACGAAGAAAACTTCACATCGATTGAAAAAATAATGTAGAAAAATCGGTGATACACCTTTTTGAAAAAGTTATATAAACTCGTTAGCTTTTTACGAACAAATTTCTATAAAAATAATCATAGTTCATGGGATATTAAGAAAGTTATTAAAGAAAATGTAACAAAAAATTACGTAGGTAGTCAGCGACGTGGCAACACGTTTCTATCCTCTCTATATAACTGTATGAATATGAGGTTATAGTGCTATAAAACAGTAATAATAATATGAATCAGAAATTCTCAATACAATGATATAAATTTTGGAAATGATCCAGATATTTTCAACATATTCTTTAAAATATCAAGAATAAATAAACTACTTTAATTATGTGAAATCTTGAATTAAAACTAAAATGTAATCTAAATAGGATATAAACTAATGTTAGCTCTTCAAAGGACTTATTGAAACCATTCAGAAACACAAAACTATCTACGTAACCATGTAAAGTAGTTTTGAAAAATTCCAATAAGCCTTTCGAATAGTTATTATGAGTGTTGACACTATTTGGACTATTTTATAGTATTTTATACTCCAAATAGTGTCAACACTCATATTATTACTCATTTATAACTGATTCATATTATTATTACTGTTTTAAATCACTCTAACCTCATAATCATACAGTTATATATATATATATATATATATATATATATATAGCATACGAGTACGACATAAGAGTACGATATACGTAGCGGAAGCCATCTTAGCATTGCAGCCAACAAAAGAAAAATAAATTGTATAGAAGCGCGGTGTTACCACGTCTTATTTTCATGCAGTTCAATATTTTTCCTATACCTTATACACATACGTTTTTCGTTTTCTACAGTTAAAAGCCAGAATTCACTCTCAAAAGTTTGTGACATGGAAGTGATAAAATTAACATTTTAAACAATTCTATTGATCTTTACATTATAAAAACTATCTGGATAACAATTAACACTCTATTTTTATGTATATATATGGTTTTTTCTGCCTCACATACGATAATAAGTTTTAAAATGACAATTTTACGAATTTTATCAACTTTTGACTAAGATTGTATAGCCAATACATTCTTAAGCTTTAAAAAAATGTAAGTTGACACATAAAATCATGTAATCAATGAAAAACCTTAATCATTGGTCAGTCGCATATCTGAAATTTAATATATTGCAACAAAATAATTGTTGGTGGATCTTTTGTGTCCTTGTCTCTTACTGTTTGTGAGTGTCAGTTTTTGTGTTCGTGTGTATCTACTTATTTTCATCTGTCTTCTTCATTCTTCCCTTCACCTTTTTTCTTCTTCGCCTATTCTATATTTCCTTCTATGCTTTGTTTCTTTGTCTTTTCTTTTTCTTTCTCTTTACCGTTACCTCTTCTGTTTTCTCTTTAGGGGCTACTGCTATTTTCCTCTCCAATTCTTTCACCATTTTTTCTTCTCCATTCTCATTTTTTCTTTTCTTTCTGTTGCTTTCACTTTCTCTCATTCTCTCTTTCCTTTCCCATCTTTCTCTTCTTTCATATCTGTCCAGCACCTCATCTATTGCAAAGATTCCTTCCGCATATATTTGTTCCTTTTTCGACATTAAGTACTCCTTTGTGTGTCTGTCCTTCAATATCAGCCATTTTTATTCCAGCTGCTATTTGTCCGTCCTGTCTTAGTATCTTTTTTGTCTTCCACTCTTCTTCTCCAACCTTTCTTTTCATTAGATCTTCCATCTTCGCCTCCTTACTCCACTTCCAACTTTTCTTTATAATCAGCGTCCTGTCTTTCTCTATTTCGTCCACGCTCCATGCTTCTCTCTCCATTTTCTTTCTCTCCTCTTCTTCCATTTCCTTCCTTTTTATTTGCTCCCTGATTTTCCGCTTCCAATCTTTCTACCTTTATTTGCATTTCTTGCCACTATTTTTTCCATTTCTCTATCATTCTTAGTTTTCTTTCTATTTCTCCCTGTAGCCTCATTTCCAGCACTTCTATTTTCACTTTCCAGTCTATCTCCGCCATTCTTTTCTTTTCCTCGTTCACTACTTTCTCTGTCTCTAATTACCTTTTCACGTCTGTTTTCTTTCACCAGTATCTCTCCTTGCTTCCTGTGGTTTGTCTGTACCTTCTCTCCGTCTCTTTCTACCTCTCCTCTCTTCTCTTTTCCGCGCTCCTTCTCTTCTTCGCCTACTCTACTCGTTTTCTTATTTTGGGGTTATTCTACATTGGCCTCTTCTACCTTTTTGAGCTCCATCTACAGTTCTTTCTTCGCTTCCTTCTCTCTTCTGTTTTCTTTTTTCCTCCACTCTCCTTCTTGTCCATCTCACTTTCTGCATGTCTGCTAGGTGCTCTCTCCCTCCCTTTAGGATTTCTGACCATTTTTTCTATTTACTTTGTCAAATGCCGCTTTCAGATCCGCCATGAACGCCCATAACATCCCTCTCTTTCCTTATCTCCCGTCCAACCATCTTCTTTAGCATGTATATTGCGTCTATTGTGCCTCTTCCTTTCCTGAATCCAAACTGTGAGTCGTCCAGCCGCTTTCCTTTCTCTAGCTGTTCGTCTAATCTTTTCCTTAATATCTCGGCATATATCTTATATCCTGTGTCCATAAGCGTTATACCTCTGTAGTTTTTCACTTCTTCTTTGTTTCCTTTCTTATAAATCGGTTTTACCACTCCTGTTTTTCATTCTCCCAGAAGTTTCCCTCCGTTCCATATGTCTCCTATCATTTCCCTGAGGTCATTTCTTATTTTTTCCGTGTCGAAAATACAGGCCTCATATTATATTCCGTCTCCTCCCGCTGCCTTCTTCCTTTTTAGTTTCCTTATCGCGCTTTCGACTTCTTCTTCCTTTATCTCGTCCTCATTCCATCTTTCTTTCTCCTCTTCTCCTTCTTGGTTCATTTCCGTTATTGTTTTCCTTTCAAATTGCCCTATGAAGTGTTCCATCCATCTCTCTTTTCTGATATTCTCGTTTATTTGTTCTCTGTTATGCCTCCCTCCGTTCACTACTTTCCATAGGGTTGTCTCGCTTTTGTCCGCCTTTATTTCTTCCAGCAGCCTCTGTCCCCAGTCCTCTTTCTTCTTTGCTATCATCCATCTATACCTCTTCTTCTGTTCTCTAAAAGCTATGGTCTCCATTTTCCACTGCTTACATTCCTTTAACGCCTTTCTCAGATCCTGTTTTCTGCCGTGACATTCACAGTCCCACCACTCCTCTCCTCTTCTTGTTTTTTCTGTTACCTTTTTCATTGGTATGGCCTTCTGAACTTTCTCCTTCAGCTTTTTCCATTCTTTTTTCACCTCTCTCTCTTCCATTTCCTTCAGGTTGTCTCTATATCTCTTTATTCCCTCTTGGGACTAGTCTTTCACCTGTTTCTCGTTTTCCTTCTTCCCAATACCTCCTTTTATCCTTAGCGTCAATTCTACTGGCTGGTGGTCCGATTCGATACTTGTGCCTACTTTTATTCTTTCTATCATTCCTCTTCCGTTTGCTCCAGTCTTTCGTAGTCTATTACCGATCTTCCTCCTCCTCCTATATATGTGTACTCGCCTTCCCAGTCTTCCTCCATGTCTCCGTTTATTATGTGTAATCCTAGTTCTCGAATCCTCTCAATCATCTCTTCCCCTTCTTTGTTCATCGTTTTGTCTTTACTTCTTCTCTTCCTTTCCTCCTCCTCTATTTGTCCACCTTCTTTTGCTGTTCTTGTGTTGAAATCGCCTCCTATTATCACGTTTTCTTCTGGTCTCTTCTCCACTTCTTCTTCTATCTTCTTCCAGTTATTTTCTTTTTCCTCTCTCATGTAAGTGAGCATGATCAAGAATTTCCTTCCTTCTACCTCTAATTCCTCTCCAATTATTTTTCTTCCTGTTGAATCAGTGCTTCTGCTCTTCAGCTCTTTCCTTACCGCCAGAATCATTCCTCCTCTCGCTCTTCCTCGCTTCCTCTCTTTCATCGCATGTCCCGTACTTACTTTGAACTTCTTGAGTTGTGTGCTGATCAGTTTTTCCTCTTTTTTTCCAGCCATGTTTCTGACAGGCCAATTACGTCGAAGCTTTTCAAGTAATTCCATATGCTTTGACTCAGCGATTTCGTCCCTACAACGTTCCTGAAGGCTACTTTCATTTCTCCCCTATTTCCATTTCCTTCTCTTGCGTTGTTCTCTCTATTCTTTTCCTTGCCTGAAAAACCTTTATCACTTTTGTTTTTTTCGTCCATTGTCCATTCCGTTCCGTCTATTATCACTTTGTTCCGTTTTATCGTGGCCTCCGAACCTTGTTTAACTGCTGATTTTGCCCAGTTCCTCATCTTCTTTTCGTTTTCTGTCTTCTGCCAAGTTCTGTCGTTTCCTATGAATATATTACTTCCTTTCAAGTTCTTTTTGCTGTATGTCTTGGCATTCTGCTCCCATTGTGTTTCCTTCTCTCCTTATCTTCCAGATCCTCTTTTATCTTTACTTCTGCTTCCAATTTTTCTTTCAGTCATTCCTCCAGCTGTCCTGTGTTTCTAGTCTCCTCCTCCCTGAGACCTGTGATGGTTATGTTGTTTCTTCTTCTCCCTCTTTCTTCTTTCTCTGCTCTACTGCTTTGCTCTCGCCTTATTTCTTCTACGTCTCTCCTGAGCTCCTCTTCTATCTTTGTTCTTTCTCTTTTGCCTTCTTCTATTGTTTCTTTTATTTCTTTCCCACTTTCATCTCTTCTTTCTTCTGCCTTTTTTAGGTCTCCTTCTATTTTCTCTGTCCACTTCCCAATCTTCTCCGTTTTGTCCTCCAGCTTTTTGTGTTTCCCGTCCATCTTTATGCAGTAGTGCCGCATATCCTTCTTCAGCCCTTGCGTTTCTTTCCTAACTTCTTGCAGTTCCTTTTTTGTTTCCTCCTGATTCTTCCTTAGCTCCGCATTGGCCACTGCTATGTCTTCTAACTTCTGTGCCATATCGTCCAACTTCCCCATCTTCTCCGCTATGCTCTGTAGCGCCGCACAGTGGGAAAAAATGGACAAAATTCTTGTGACAACTCAATTCTCAACGAAACTTCACCAAAATTGGTATA
>JAWWEQ010049341.1:0-13703 GCA_035583055.1 Torymus tubicola
CAAAATATTATGATCCAGGAAATTGTTTTATTTAGCCTTGTTATCAAATTTGTCCATTTTAAAATCATATTTCTATATTATTAAAACAACAACTGTTTTATTTTTACCTAGTAATTTAGTCATTCAATTTGATAAATATTTAACGGCATCCAGCACCAGCTTGTAATTTCCCGGTTTTCTCAACGAAAAATATTATCACACCTAATGAAGTTCTAAAATAATTCATAAATGGATATTTATTATTAAAGACGCAAAGTGTAGCCTTATCAACTTTCAGAAAATAAATAATTGTGTTAATTGTTTGAAAATGGGTATACGGACTGTTATTAAGTTTATAAAAAAACAAAACAAATTACGGAAAATTAATGTTTTGCATTAGATACTTATAAAGAGCGGTCTGGGCTCAGTAGTTAGCGTGCTAACCACAGAAACAACACCGTTCTCGGGGTCAGGGATTCCATTCCCGGTTAAATCATCCGGATTTTTTTCTGAGTGTTTTGCAATGGAAAAAGTACCCTGACACCAACTGTTTCGAGGTAGGTTTTTTCCCAGAATTTTCCTTCAGTGTAATTTCGGGTTTTCCCTACCTCACAGGCACACGTCTGTGCGAATGGGAAACAGTATGATAGGGACTGTTGGTAAGGTAGAAATTAGGGTGGTTGCTTCGATGCATTAGGGAGCGTCGACCTTACCGTCGAGGAGCTGGCTCCTGAAATAGGACCTTCTCCGGAGCGGTCACCACTGGGAAGCCGATCCGATGGCCCTGCGGTGTCAGAGAGTGTAGGATTAACCGGTATGGTGAAACCGGTATGGTGAAACCGACGGAATTCCTCATCAATCGCATGGAATTTTCCCACTAATATCTTATAAATAAATAATAAATCATTTTGATTTTTCAAAATTATTTTGCCTTTTGCTCAACGTACTATGAATCTGATGTTTAATCAATTTCAGACAACGACCAGGCTTTGTTTTCAGCTGAGTGCTAATAATCTGACTAAATTTTTGCAGAAACGACATGGAATTCTGTAATCAAGCTTTTATCAACAGAAAATAAAAGACTCATTTTTTGAAACTTTTTAGCTTTCTGATAATGTTACTCAAAGCGTTAATATCCTTTTCCACCTAATGAACAGGTTTAATTTATAAGTGAGAGTACATAATCCAATCCAGCAGCGGTGTTAAATTTTGTAGGTAATTGTAAGCTTTTATAAAGCAATAATAAGAAGACTTCACGATTTTTATAAAAAGAAAGCTTATTATATCGAGAAACAAAGAGAGGGAGAGAGAGAGAGAGAGAGAGGACACTATACATACACTATGTATGTCTGCCAGCTTTATTCCAAAATTTTTTCTAAAATCTATTCGAAACTTATCATTTGAGGGTTGAAAATGCGGTGTACTGGCTGAAAAGACCAAAAGTACAGTAAAACGATGGATCAAAAAATCCTGTCTCAAAAGTTTATGAATTAACGTCAAATATTATTTTTTGATTCTATTTACAATACTGCCAGGAGCACGTAAAAAAAATTGTCAACGAGAAAATCCAATAAAAAATTATCATTCCAAAGCTACAAATGCACTGTCCGAAAAAACCGAAAGTGCACGAAAACGAAGGATCGAAAAATCCTATCTTCAAAGTTTTTGAATTAAGCTCAGATTTTAATTCTGGAATCAGGTTATAAGCAACTGTAACCATGTAAAAAAGTTGTAGACATAAACATCCGTTCTGAAGTTAACTCTCACGTCCCAATTTAAAGTACAGGCTTAATTAAAACGAAGGATAAAAGAACCGTGTGCGTCTCGGGACACCCGGCAGAAGTGATAACTTCAATTAATATAGATTGAAACTATTTTAAAAAATGGTTAGAAAAATAATTAGTCATTATTCGTATCAAATTGTATAATATATTCTGGCGATAAATTCAACGAAGTATAAAAAACAAAATTAGTATAACAAGAATAACTAACAACCTTCAATAGTTACATTTGATTAGCTTGCATTTCATTGTTGATTTCAACAAAAGTAACAATAGATTTATGGTAAAAATAGTACGAGATGAAATGTTGACACTGTATTTTATTTAAAAATAATGCAAAAACTGCATCAAGTGTGTACCATGAGATGTAGTACTGCGATTGTTAATTAATTTTAATTCCAATTTCCATTCAAGAAATGTTATTAAATTTGTCGCTCAAACTAAGCAGACGCAGTCGAAAATCAACTACAGCTGAACTCTAGGCTGGAGAATGAGAAAACTAAATTCGCGTAATTGATGGTGCATGTACGTTATTCTAATACGTTTAATAAGGTAAAATAGCCATTACTGGAACACTTACTATAACGAAACTCATATAAGCATGATTAAAAAATAGTAAAGTATCATTTTTATACGAAATACAGTGTGCGGCAGAAAGCTTATACAGCTTGACCAGGTGGCGATTTTGTAACTCACTTGCTCTTGAAGAACGTGACGGCATGTACGTGTGGGTGAGAAGGATAGAAGATCGCCACCTGGTCACCCTGAGCTTATACATTATTTTGTCTATTTTAAAAACAAAATCACGCATTAGTATCGGAAACATATAATATAAATACATTTTCACATATAGTCAGTTTGATCTTTAAGGAGCTAAGGTGTTTTAGCTACATTCCAAAAGTGGGACAAAGTCAAGCCAATACTGGGACAAGGAAAATCTTTCTTTTGCGACATTCTCAGTATCCTATAAATAATTGACTAAGAATATCAAGTCAATAAACAATAATATAATATTCCATTACAATATTTATAACAAAATACATAGTAAAAATCAGGTGTAAATGTGTGTCCCAGTTTAGGAATTTGTATAAAAATATCTGTTCGAAAACGGAACACTTAATATTGAATACGTACTTAAAAAATATGGCTCTAATAAAAATTCATTTGATTTATAAAGGTATCACAAATCTGTAGAAACATGTTTTTGTCCAGCAATGTGTGAAATTTCATTGATTCATGGTTATAAACAGTACGTTGAAACTGTTAAAATATAAATACAATGGCATATTCATGCAAGTTACATACACAGTGTTTGATACGTATTATTATATATATTTTTTCTAAATGTAGAATTATTTTGTATAAAAATTAATTATGTAATCAAATAAATGGGACTTTAAAAATATTATGCAATCTTCACATATATAATTAATGGTCATATACAGTAAATAGTCAATATTCTTTCTAACTGTTTCAGTATAGGACATACTTTTTACATTGTCTCAGTAATGGCTATTTTACCTTAGTGTACGCATAGTAGTCGAGTAAGGTAAAATAGCCATTACTGGGACAATGTAAAAAATATGTCCTAAACCGAGACAGTTAGAAAGAATATTGACTATTTACTGACCGTTAATTATATAAGTGAAGATTGTATAATATTTTTTAAATTCCTACTTATTTGATTACATAATTCATTTTTATACAAAATAATTCTATATTTAAAAAAAAATAATACAAAATGCGACATACATGAATATGCCATTTTGTTTGTATTTCCAATGTTAATGCGTGATTTTGTTTTTAAAATCGACAAAGCAATGCATAAGCTTTCTGCTGCACACTGTGTTTTGTATAAAAATGACAGTTTACTATTTTTTAATTATGCTTATATGAGTTTGATTATCGTAAGTGTCTCAGTAATAGCTATTTTACCTTATTTATGTGTGCGTAGTGTGAGCTATCAATGTAATTTAATATGTGCGAGTTTGAACCTTCACCGGCCACGCAACAAATACAACGAGAGTCTCTCTCGGTCTTTCTCTCTCTCTTTCTTTCTCTCTCTCTCTCTCTCTCTCTCTCTCCCTCTCCCTCTCCCTCTCCCTCTCCCTTTTTCTCTCCCTCTCCCTCTCTCTCTCATAGCGAGATGTCGAGAGGGAGAGAGAGAGAGAGAGAGAGAGAAAAAGAGGGAGTGAGACAAGAAGCATAGCGCGCGCCTTCATTGGCTTTCGTCATATTTCGGTTAGCCCCACCGCTGCGCTGCTGATGAGGCGCTGAAGTGGGGATAGGTGACTGAATTTTTGGTCTCAAAATTTGACCGATGTAGATCCTAAGTAGCAACATGTTCACGAATTCACCTTCCCGTATGAAGTTATCACTTCAAAAAATGCTGTCATAAAGTTTATAAATTAAGTCAAATTTTATTTTGGGGATCGACTGATAAAGTGCTACGTAGAAATATTGACCAGCCGAAAATTCATTCCAAACTCGTCTCTCGAGAGGTATCGGGTGTTCCAGTGCTCCCTTCTCATTGCGAACGATTGCGCTAAAGATACATCTCAAGCATTTGCTCAAGTAATTACTTAAGTAAACTTAAATATTTACTTGACACCTAATACCAACAATTTAAGTAATAACTCAAGTGATTTCTCAAGCCATTTCTTAACTATTTCACAAGTAATTTCTTACTATTTATATTATTTCTTAAGTAATTATTCAATTAATTTCTCAAGAAACAACATAAGTAATTCTTTAAGCAGAAGTTGAACAATATGTTGTTTTGACAAAACAGAATCGCAACTAATGTCAGAACACTCACTATATTACTGTGTTTATCAAAGTCAAAAGTACGGAGAAAGTTTATTATAGAATTGCTTTTTTAAATTTTTTTATAGAGCAGAAGGATGGACAAGATGAAGCTCCCAATTGTTTTGTGAAATAGTAAGTAATCATATACGTAATTGAATGCTGTGTAACTTTACCCTGTTATAAATGGTCATAATCGCGAAGATATCGCTAACCGTATAACCAATGATTAGTATTCCAGTAAATACCGCTTATTTCGTCATGAAATTATTTTCGTGGTTTTACAACCAATGCTTAATATAAAAAATTTAAAAAAGAGATAATTTACGTAATTTATAATTTAAAAAAAAAGATTGATAGTTGTATTTTTCACAGAATGTTATAAAATCACATGCAGACAATACTTTACACACCATTGTCAACAAAATTTACATGACATTTAATGCACATGTACTAAAAATAAATTTTAAGCAGTAAGACCGAATGAAATAAGTTGTAAATTACAAATTATTAAACACCAAATAGACTGGCAATGCAAGTTCCACGTAGCAGATGTGAAGTACGTAGACAAGTAAAATAAACTACCGGCTATTACAAATTATTAAACCTCAACCAGCCTTGGTATGTGAGTACCTCGTAGGAGGTATGGGGCCCACAGACGCGCTAAAGGGACCTAATGGAAGATTGAAAATTATTAAGCCCTAAAATAGCCTGAGGATGCATATTTTCCAGGGTATTTGGGGTTTAATCATTTGTAATTTGCAACTTAGTTCCTTTGGCACGTCTGTGTGGCCCACACCTCCTATATGGAACTAGCATCCCCAGGCTGTTTGGGGTTAAATAACTATCAATTTACAACTTAGTTCATTTTCCTGTCTATGTATCTCACACCTTCTACGCGAAACTTAGATCCATAGGCTATTTGGGGCTTCAGAATTATTAACGAGCCGCTTGCTGTCTTTGTCCCGTCTGTGTTTCCCAAATCTTACGTGAAGCTCGCATGGCCAGGCTATTGGGGGTTAATAATTTTTAATTTACAAGTTAGTTCCTGTGGTTTGGCTGCGAACCCCAAACCCTTTACGTAAAACATGCATCTCCAGGGTATTTGGGGTTATATAATTTGCAACTTAGTTCCTTTCGAACCTTCTACGTGGAACTCGCATCCTCAGCTTAATTGGGAGTTCAAATTTTTTTAAATAGCAGTTTACTGTCGTTAGACCATCTGCGTGCCTCGCACTTTCTACGTGAAGTTCGCCTTTCCAGGCTATTTGGAGCTTAATAATTTACAATTTGCAACTTACTTCATTTTCCCATTTGCGTACCTCACACTTCCTACGTGGAACTCGCATACCGACGCTATTTGGTGTTTAAGAATTATTAACGAGCCGCTTGTTATCTTTATCCCGTCTGCGATTCTCAAACCTTCTACGTGGAATTCAGTTCCTTTGCACAGGTTGCGTGCCCCACACCTTGAACGGGAAACTTCCATCTCCAGGGTATTTGGAGTTTAATAATTCGTAATTGGCAATTTGCAATTTGATTCCTTCAGCTCATTTGCGGGTCTCATACCTTCTACGTGGAACTTGTATCCCCAGGCTATTTGCGAGTTCATATTTTTAAATAGCATCTGTGCACGGAGAGTTCAATTTAGCTATGATGGTATGGAAGTTCGCGTTATAGAAGCATATATTATTGTTTTACTTGAGTAGCATGAAGTCCATGTAAATGCAGCACAAATTCAGACTTTAAGAATATAGTTAGTATTAGTACTACGGAGGCATAACACGAAGACTGCGAAAGTATAAAATTCATGCTAGTAGTGCAGGAGATACTTCTATGCTCCGAAAGCAGTGAGTCTATATCACGAGAGCATGGAATTCGTGCAACGGTCTTAGTGGATCCATCCATGGGTTTAAAACGTGAACGAAACGCAACTCTTCAACTGCAAGAATCTCAAACCACCGTGGTATGAAACTTTTGCTATTGACGCGTAACAGCTCCTAAGCTACTAAGATGGCGCTACTCTCCGTGCACATATTGTTTACTCATGTAGCATCGAGGAGTATCATACTGTGCGTACTAAAATTCATACGCTATTAGTATAAACAAACAATGCTGTATTAGCGTGCAGTAACGTTATGCTACCGTAGCTAAAATGAGCGCTCCGTGTGGTCGCAAGAAATCAATAGATACGTACGTGCTACTGGGTGAAGGATCCACTTTATGTCTAATCGACAGAGAACTTGCTCGAGAAATAGATGCGAGTGTGTACCCGCAAATAGCGAAAAAATTGAAAGTGGACGGAAGGTGTTCTTCTTCGCGTGAGTCTATTTGAAATAACCGTGATGATTATTTTGCTTTGCTTATCATGCGGCACATGAAATTATGCGTTTTTGATTTCTCCATAAATATACATGAGCGCTTGGCAACTGAACATTGTCCAAACATACCGTGTGAGTAAACCTTGCCGCTCTGAATTCCAACCTTGTTCTGCAGTATTGGTTGAATGTTGCCTTCTTCATGATGAGACTAGGAATAATTAGTCAATGGTGAGAATGTGATTACCGTGAGGGTGCTATAAGTCGTTATCTGTGGCGAAGCATACAAAAAGCCAAAACTTTTCAGACTCGAATACACTTCAGACATCTTCTCCAATACGCAGCCATTCTCTGCAATTGAGTTGAGCTTGTTTGTCCCATTAGTACTTGAGTAGCCACAGCTCTTGTAGGAGGATTTGAAATAATAACCACAGATGACATTGTCCATCCAGGATTGAGTAGTAGTGAAAAATAACCAGTTGTGATTATTTCCTGAGTGAGCTGCAATGTCATTTTGATACGAGTTTGTCCGAATGCGGGAGCCCTTTTAATCCGAGTATATTTGTAGCGCAATCACACAGAGGCACAGCTTCTTCAGCTGGTGGCTCTGTAAGGAATTCTTTGAACAATTTCGATGAGTTGGAGTTCCATTTGGCTAATGGAAAACGGCCCGCCATACAGAGCGAGGTTAATTGCTTGGCCTTTTGTATGAGAATTTCCCTTTCTAGGTGCTGTTTTGGTTGCATTTTGTGACGATTCGGCTGAGACACGATTGAGCCTTGTCGAATAAGCAATTGTTATTGATTTAATTGCGGTTGAGTTTTCGATGAGCTGCCACGATTAGATATTATTGATCCCCAAACAAGATGACTGCCTAGCCAGTAAAAGCACAATTTGCGAATCGCGATCTTTTGTACGCGATGTTATTTACATAAATACCCAAGTGAGTTTTGATATGTACCGTTGGGGAAGCAACGATATGCATATATTTTTAAAACATACACTCTGCTCAGATGGAGCTGGGCCTTTCGGTTGGTAAGATGCCTCTTAGTTAGAAGAGAGATAGAGATAGAGCGAGAGGGGGAGGGAGAGTGATAGAGAGAGGAATGCGCAGATGCGTGATTGTTAGATTTTGATGGATGTTGACGGGTATATAAGGCCGGCCGCAGAGCAGCTCTACTCAGATGGAGCTGAGCCTTTCGGGAGGTAAGATGCCCCTTAGTCAAGGGTGTTACGGGTGGGGGAAATGGAAAAAGGGAGGGAGGGAGAGAGTGGGGGAGGGGGTATACAGATGCATAGACGTGTGCTTGCCAGGTGTTGCCGAGACGCGTCTGGGTTAGTATATGTAAGGGAGATGGGGTAGAGAGTGACAGAGAGAGAGGGAGAGAGAGAGACTGTTATTTGTTTGTTAAATAAGTAATAATTCTATCTTTTTTCAGCTAAATGTAAGGGCATACCACGTCAGGTATGCACGCATATTGAAATCTTACCGCAAACGCTGAAAATTATTACTAACATTGAACTTACTATTGCAATTGAAAATTTACCATTATCAGTGAAAACTTACGATTGTCAGTGAAAGCTTACAATTACCATGGAAAACTGACCATTACCAGAAAAAACTTATAATGACCAGCAAAATTTACCATTACCAGTGAAAATTTACCATTACTAGAAAAACTTACCAATACTATTAAAAACTTACCGATAATTAAGACAATTATTTAATAACATTGAACAGAACTAAGACATTCGAGAACTTACGAGAGCATTGAAAATTACTATTAAGATTGATGACTTACTTTCAACATTGAAGACTTACCACGAACATTGAGAATTTATTATGAATTATGAATATAGAAAAAATAAATTGTATGATTGTCATTTTTAACTTCAATAACAAACCCATATATCATTTTAAGTTAAGCGTTTATCACTGTTATTGAATTTCCATACTTCTATTACTGTTTAAAATTTATCACTATTATTGAAATACATTAAGTTTTATTACCATTACCAAATATAAATCATATTGTTACACTTATTATATGACTATTGTTCAATTTACTACCATTATCCGTCAATGTTTAATATTTTTATGTTAATTACTATGTTAAAGAACTAAGATCTTCTACAGTTACAACGGGGCGAACTTTAGGGGGGCATGTAAAGAACTAAAGGAAGTTATCGCCGCGATCGGCAGAGAAAAACAAGAAGACTATGCAATGGTACTTTAATCCCCTTGAAGCTCCGTACATGGAGGTGCCTGGAAAAGAATTAGCCGCTCCGTAAAGTCAACGTTGCACGTGATATTGCGTGATCAAGCTCCTCAAGAAGAAGTGTTATGTATGGTATTTACCAAAATAGAAGATTCGGTCAATTCACGTGCACAAACGCGCGCGTCTGTTGTGTACGTACAACCGATTTTTGATTGGTACCCCGTCTGAAGATATTAAGTTGGGACGATTCGAACTACAGCTGATGGCCACAGGACGACAATAGAAACTCGCGCAACATCTCGCGGACATGCTCTAGAACAGTGGCTCTGGTAGTATCTACAGGCAACAATAGCCCGCCCAAAATAGGTCGAAGATCATGTACAGTGGTTCATATCCGAAAAAATAGAGTATATTGAGGTGCGCGAGCAATGTTCCTAGAACGCGAGGTAAAGACGGCTCGAACGTTGGTGTTCCGAGGATTTCGCTTCGACTGCGTGAACTCCGAAATGATCGGCGAAGAGAAGAAAAAAAGTGTGCTCCGCTTTAGTTCGCTCCAGAATGGAAGTCGTAGTTTGAAAAAAAGAAATGTTTAATTATTAGTTTAGACGATGAAAAAACGTGTGAGATATGCACTTTATTTCAATTTGAGTGTTGACGACAATAAATTGTAATATTATGTTAATGTTAATAAGCTTGTAAAGTTGTGTTCGAGGAAAATGGATTGCGACGAGACACAGAGTCTGAATTGCGAAAATTTGAGTAAAAAGATTATTTCAATAGCAGTTTACTCTCTTCAGACCGTCTACGTGCCCCACACCTTCTACGAGGAACACGCCCGTGAGGCTATTTGTGGTTTATTAGATGCTGAAAAAGGCACCTCAACTCCTTCCACTTTGATCCTGGATGTCCTTGCTAGGTTAACATTGGTGGAGATGTTCACATTCGTCCCAACAACCAGTTCCTTCGTTTTGCTGTTGTTTAATTTTAGTCCCATATGTTTGCCTATTTGACTATTCTTTCTATGTCTTCATTAATCTTCGTAATTTCATCATTGAGATTTCTGGGATGGCAGGACATCACGAAAAATCGTGATGTCGTCCGAGAATATGTTTTACCCAGAGAATCTAAGAGTAAATCTGAAAAAAATAATGTAAATGGAAAAAAGGAGAGGTCCAAGAACCCATACTTGTGGAACACCTCGTTGTATAGGTCTCCACGAAGGTAGATTCTCTTCAGAGATTTTAATGACTTGGGACTGGTTTGTTAGGTAAGATTCAACCCACTTGATGGCATTATCGGAGAAATTAAGTTTCTTTAGAATTTGAAGTAATTTAATATGTATAACCCTATCAAATGCTTTCGAGAAGTCGAAAAACACCATAACCGTAACCTGTGGTTTTTCGGTCGCCAATCTCGCCTTTTCAAGGAGTCTGATAATAGAAGTCTGAGTACTATGATTATTCCTATAGGCAGACTGATATTTATCAAAAAGTTTATGCTTCTCGAGAAAATTAATAATCTGAGTCGCTGCAATTTTTTCCTTTACCTTCGATATAGAGCAGAGCAAACTGATGGGTCGCAAGTCCGAAACCGTAGAAGGAATTTTAACTTATAGGATGGCTTTGATAAGTGATTTTTTTCAATTTGACAGAAAGATAAATATCATAAAAGACATGGTTATAATATGTAAAATAATATTATTATTGCAGGCCAACCATATTCTAGAGTACTACAAGAAATACCGTCAATGCCAATAGAAGAATAGGTGTCTGTTTTGATGATATCAAATAGGTCCTCAGATGTGGATTTACAAATTCAAATTTTTTTTCAATGGGTGCTGAGAGAATAGGCTCAGTGAAGTCGTTAACAGATAAATCGTTGTCATTCTCGATATTTCAGTCGTTTATTAGAGTCCGTGCGATGTAGAGTGTTTATGTCAACAATTTTGATAACACATATCGAACATAATTTTAAAATCTTAAAGTTTTTCCGTTAATTATAACGGCCACCGTGCCGTCAAAACCAATGTTCATTATTCCACCTGATAAATCACAGACATCTGACCCAACAGAAAAAGAGACATACCATATTAATAGCCAAGACTGGAATATCACAAGAGGTAAGTGAGGCAGAAATAGTCCGGACGAACAAAATTTCACAAAGAAACGTCCAACGTATATTCAGGACTACTGGCTAAACAAACCAATAGACACTCAAAATTCATTCACAATTCTACAACAAACTCCAGATGAATCGAATAACCAAGACACAAATACAAACAATAAGATAACTCCACTAAAATCTCCTCCAATATATGTCAGTGGCGTGGAAGACATACGTCCACTGGAAGAAGTGTTAGATAAAATAGCTGAAAACAATTACACTCTTAAGCTACTTTCAAATAACGAAGTTAAAATCCAGCCTAATATATCCGAAAAGTACCTACCGATAATAGAAGAACTAAAAAAAATAATACTCAATTTTACACCTACCAGAAAAAAGAGGACAAAACATACAAAACAGTACTTAGAAATATGCACCCGTCAGTTGATGTAGAAGAACTCAGAAAGGCAATAGAAGAAAAAAACCATAAAGTTACAAGAATAACTAATATTACGAACAAAATATTACAAAAGCCGTTACCACTATTTTTCATAGAACTAGAGTCGAGTGGAAACAACAAAGAAATTTATGGAATAAATCACTTGCTAAATACGATTGTTAGTTTTGAACCACCTCGGAAAAAAGAGATATCCCGCAATGCATCAGATGTCAAGGATTTGGTCACATAAAAAATTATTACCACAAAACGTCTGTTTGTGTTAAATGTGCAGAATATCATTTAACCAAAGACGGCTCTATCAAGACAAAAGGGCAAGAAGTTAAATGTGCAACCTGGGCCGGCAACCACCCAGCTAGCTATAAGCGATGTACAGTTCGTAAGCAGCTGCAACAGAAACTATTTCCTGCTTTAAGAAAAAAAAAATTATCCAACGGAAGTAAATAACCTTGCACAGTCTAATTTAGTCAAAACAAACATCACATACGCTCAAGCAACTAGAAATAACACTCATCAAAATAAAGCAGAAATAAATCAAAACGGAACTGTCACTCAAACAATAATACCAAATATAAATAAACTTGAGAACATGATGACTCAACTAATAACAAGAATGGATACTATTCTCAATCGTCTCACAAGTTTGCTTACTAAACTTAAAAAACAGCAATATAAGAATTTCTTTTTGGAACGCAAATGGTCTAGTAAGTAGGATCGATGAATTGAAAAAATTTTTAAAAGAGCATGATATCGATATTATATAAATATCCGAGACACACTTTACAGAAAAAAGTTATATAAAAATTCCAAATTATCATAATACTAAACATCCTAATGAAGGCACATGGAGGTAGTACAATAATAATTAAATCCATAATAAAACATCACGAAAATTTGAAAAATACTGATGATTATCTCCAAGCCACCAGCGGAACTATTGAAGAATGGAATGACCCAAGTATGTTATCCGCTATATACTGCCCACCTAAACATACTATGAAATGCGAAATGTTTTTTAACTTTTTTAATAAACTAGGACATTGTTTCATTGCTTGTGGTGACTACAATGCAAAACACCCGTGGTGGGGATCCAGATCATCAACTCCTAAGCATTACTGAACAAGAAGAAAATAGTTTACTAGAAAATACACAACAAAATACACAAGAAAAGCCAATAAAAAATGTAAAAGCCGTAGAAGTGGAACGTATTATAAGCAACCTTAGCGACAAAAAAACACCGGTTACGATAACATTAATGGTAAAATTTTTACAGAGCTACCACCAAAAGCAATTAGGCTCCTAACAATTATCATCAATGGAATTTTTCGTTTAAAATACTTTCCAGATCAATGGAAAGTAGCACAAATTGTATTAATTCAAAAACCTGGAAAAGACTCTGAGTCAGTATCATCATACAGACCTATTAATCTATTGCCAGCCATGTCTAAATGTGCGAAAGAATTTATTGGAAAGACTAAATCTCATTATTAGTGAAAAAAAACATATCCCAAGTAATTAATTTGGTTTCTGAAAACAACACGCAACTATAGAGCAGGTAAATAGAATAACATCGACTATCAGAAGTATCTTTGAAAATAAAAAATACTGCACCGCTGTCTTCCTCGATGTCGCACAAGTTTTCGACTAAGTTTGGCACAAAGGTCTTCTTAGTAAATTAAAAAAATATCTTCCCGATTCTCTTTACAAGTTGATGAAATCATATCTAAAAAGTAGAACATTTCAAGTAAAAATAAAAGATACTGTCACAGATCTCTTTCTTGTAAAATGCTGGAGTACCTTAAGGCAGTGTTCTCGGTCCAACGCTTTATCTACTTTACACCGCAGATATACCAATTACGGAAAACACTACAAAAGCTACATATGCCGATGACACTGCCATTCTGTCAGTACACTCATGTCCTATCGCAGCCTCTGAACAACTTCAAAACTACCTTTCTCAAATCGAATATTGGTTTAAATGTTGACGAATAAAAATAAATGAAGACAAATCAACGCACATTACATTCACTCTACGGAAAAA
>JAWWEQ010049342.1:0-13702 GCA_035583055.1 Torymus tubicola
AAAGATATATAGAGATATATATATATATATATATATATATATATAAATTATCTTGCAATTGAGCAAAGATTTTTTCCTCCGTTTCGCAGCCGCCGACGCGAGACGTTACAATGAGGGAACGAGCGTGTGAGAACGTCTCTGGCGAGAGAGGAGCGCACAAAGGCATCGCTGTAGTGTAGTGCACTCGAATTTATATATATATGTATATTAGGTACGCGCAATTGAATAAATACCTTATCTCTCCAATAGGTCTTATTTTTAATGCAATCATATATTGTGGATTCCTCCTCGGTTTCTTTTTGTCTTGGATTTAAATATATTCAATCTTGGCTGAATGCGATTTTCGTTTCACGTGTATCTATCTATATATACACTTTCTACAGTGGGATTTTGAAATACATATAGATATAGATTTTATACCAGTGGAAAACGGATTGTTCTCCGCGATGCCATTGAAATTTCTTCGTAGGGGGATCAATTGAATATACAAAAATTTAAATAATAGTATAGTTTCTTGTATATATGAATCTGTATTGTCGGCGTGTACTGTTCGAATGCTCTTTGCGATTGAGAAAAATAATTGCTTTTAGTGGGAAACGAAGAAGAGAATGAAATTAATTATGCAAGCTGTAGATTAATATAATACATGCATTCGAGGTACCCAATAAAGAACAAAAGTTAAATGGAGTTTTACGAGTCGCGCGCTAATGAACGTCCAAGAAGTTCACTCACATCCAGTATATATAGCCTTCGCTAAACTTCTAAGCATATTCGTTTAGAGCCTTATTTTAATTCATAATGTAAAAAAGCCGAAGACAAAAAAGAAAGGAGACAATTAACGTATTTTACTATTCACGCGCGCACGTGCGAGTCGTCTCTTAGAAAAAAAAGTATCAACAGAACAAGAAGCTCGACATCTGCGTGTGTTAAGAGGATAGGACAAAACCGCAGAACGGACTTCCGTTTGGACGCGCAGCATCTCCAAGATACAATCTTCGCGGTCGACGTGGGATTATTTTTTCTACGGTACCGACAAAGCTGTGCATGACGCACGGATATTTTGAGGTAAAGGTATGTGTTTTTGTCTATGTATATATACGTTGCGAGATGAGAGCTTCTTGTTTACGATGGCCCAAATGCATTTTGTGTGAGAGAGACGTGCAAAGTGGAGTGGAGAATACATAACTGACGCGTCGGGACAGTGAATAATAATTGTGATGTGTGAGGTGGAAACGCGGAGAATTTCCAACGCTGATCTATATAGATTGTTTTATCTCGTACGTTATTTGTAGAGTTGAAATACTTTATATGTAATAAATGATGCGAGATTAGGAAAATCTAATAGAGTGCACGTTATGTATATTTCGTAGGAGATTGCAAAAGAGCAGCAGCAGTAGTATCTTTATCCACGTAACCTCCATTTATATTGCAATTATGGTTTTTGAAATGTAACGTACATTATTTAGTTCACTCGTATATTTGTCAATAGACAAAATATCTTCTCACAATTATACTTTTCAATTCCATTCGCTTATTGCGCTGACTTCCATTATTTTTGGTCGGCTCTGATTTACAATAGTTACAATAAAAACAACCTATTTTCTCTCTCTTATTCTCTCTTACACTGCGTTCTAAAATACACGCAACGGAAACCTATTTTATATATATATTACAGCGAAAGTGTACCAGCAATTGTGCTAAAATTACAGTTTTGCAATGTACGTAGTCACCACGGTTTCCCAAATTTTGTCAATTTTGTACGACGACAGATTAATTTTTACGATAGTAATTTTCAAAATCCATTAGCACTATTAAAAAACTAAGCAATGTAACACGAAAATCCATAAACAGAGTGAAATGTAGTATAGAGTTAGGAAATATATATGTCAACAATTACACGACGTATATGTGTCATCAAATCTACTACATAACGCCGCATTAACATTAAGTTAAACTGCAAACATATTTTCCCACTTTACCCCATAAACGCCGCGCAATTCTCTCAGCAGAATACACCAAACAAAGCACTTTTTCAATCGTCTCCTCTCTTTTCACACGACTTTACTCCTATGACTCACCCGTCCATGCGCACATATACGCACTTAGCATTTGAATTCTCTCTCTCTGTCCCACGAAATCTCTCCAACGACGTTGTGTTGTCACTATACCAAACAATAACCCTACGATTCAAGTGCATCCTATATCCTTATAACCATAACAATACACACGCACGCACTCCACCAACCGAAGCCTCTACAACAGCACACCACTATACTTCCAACGGACTGTCTTCTTTCTCTCTTTCTCGCGAACAATCGCCCTTGGCTTTTACGAGGCAAAGAAACGAGCGAGAGAGAGAATAAAGAAACGACGGCGCGAGAGAGGACGTCATTAGTGCGCGAAAAATCGACCAAAAACGGTTGTTGATGGGTAGGTGTATATAGTACCTATAAGTCGTTCTGCTCGACGCGACGACGATTCAGAAGACGGACAACGCACGCGTTGTTGAAAAATGCGATCGCTAATTAACAGCCAAGTCCATTCTACCACTCTCGCTATATAAGTGTAATAGCGCGAGTTTCACGCGAAGGGTGATTTTTCAGTAAGCGTCAGGCGTGATATTGCTCCAGGGGAAAGTCGTTTTGGAAAAGTAGTTTTGCTTGCGTAGACGTGTATATATATAAGGCTAACGTGCAAGCGATGAGCATTAGCGGCCTTGATGGTATGTCGCAAGGTATGCAATTAGTATTATAGGCGGGGGTTCAGGGAGATGTTTTAAAATGACAATTCGACGGTGTACTATACTCACGCGCGCGCGTGTGGCCATCAGAATGGGCGGGATATAATGCAACAATCGCTGCGTATGCTACTGAATTACAGCTTACCTGAAACAAAAGAAAAAACAAAATGGTTATACAAAGCCAATTGGTATTATAAGTATTATTTTTTCTTGACCAACGTTTATGTATATATATACAAAGTGTTTTTGGGTGCGTTCGCAAAACACACATATAAATACGCATCATCGGTATAGGGCGTCATTAACCATATGTGTACAATAATGCGCGGACCCCGACGCGCTAGCTTTTTATCGCTTCCTAAACCAATTAATCTGACCGTTCATTATACTATACCTCGATCTCTCCTGGTCTCTGCCAAATTACAGCAATTGCGGTATAGCTGTGACCTTACCTTTTGAAAAAATAAAGCATCACGTTAAACTCAACGCACTCCGTTATAACATTGACACGATCGAGTCTCGTCGTCACGCATATGCTCATATCTATTTACACACGTACTTTTCTATCCTTGCACGATAGATATAAAGGTTAGCAATCGTACCGGACAACCGATCAACGGGGTCTGTGCGTCTCGATCGACATACACAAGTAGGATCTCGAGTATCCCTCAGGAGGATCCTTTTACGAGGCGACGCGTGTAACGGGGTTGCGGGTAATGAGGATCCGCAAGGTCGCAGTGGATACTTGAGAGAGAGAAAGAGAGAGAGAATGAATGTGTGTACGTAGAGAGAAAGAGAACGAGAGAAAAACACGAGTGATCCGGATTCGCGTGAGTGTGCTTGAGTTTATGGTTACGACGGTGCCAAGTGAGCCGGCGCGTTTCGAAGGTATATTCTAGGGCGGACTCGAGGTGTAAACTGGACTGCGGTCTAGTTAACGCGTCTGGGAATAGCGTGATTTGTTGACTGGTAATGTTCTTAGTGTGGGGAGATGGCAGATGTCAAAATCTATGTAAATTTAGGTATTTATGGATAGTTTGACAGTTGGTATTTTAAGTAAGTCGGTTAGTTGTCGCGATTTGTGAATGGTGCAATGATTAGGATGAGGATGAAAATTGATAATGTTATTCTCATTTTCTAAGACTTAGATTCATAAGGTAGACTCTGTGATTTGTTATTTGTTCTAGAAACAAGAAGTGCTATTTAATGTTTCGGTTACGTTAGGAAAAACTCAAATCTGAAAATGCAGCTGTAAATTACCCATTTTCCATCCATACGTGAAATAACTTTTGAATCTTTTTCTAACCATTTAAGTGATTAAAATCGTAATTAAATGTCTAGAAAAGGCTCCAAAAATAGTTTTATAAATGAGAGAAAAATGGACGATTTGCAGCAGGAATTAGTAGCAATACAATCTCACATCCCTTAAACCATTAAGAACAGTTTAAAACCCACGCCAGATCAAATTAAAACTTCCAAACCCCCCCTACCTATATTTAAACGACCTATAAGTACTCTGCACCTTTCAACCTGATGAATCGTTCGCAATTCCATGACGAAGAAACCAGCGCTATTTATATATACAACCACATCACGAGACGAGATGAAAGAATAAATGAACGCCCGATAAGGTCGGCTGGCTCTTGATTACCGGTGCACTACAGCGCGAGCTTGCGCAACTCTTACTCCGCCGGGTATATATAGGTGTATATATTTGTTATTCAATTTTCACGCAGGTGGGAGACAATAAAATAAGGCGATTGAGACAGTACAGTATATACGCACGGGGGGGGGGGGTAATTGATGGTCTAGCATGGGAATAGCATACGCGAGAGCTCGACGGATAGATAAATTTCACGGATTTACGATGAGATCCTGATAAAATGGCTACCCTCCCATTATTATATGCGCCTGCTCCGATCCGTAAATCTTTGAATTTATTATTATTGTAAACGTTTGAAGCTGGACCATGGCAACACTTTCTCTCAACGTGGTTGCGAGTGTTTTTGAGGTTCCTTACAGGAGTAGAGGACTTTATTCATCAAAGTGGCACATGATGTGTATTTTTGTAGAAGAATGTCTATAGCGCTAGGACTGTAATAGAGCAGACCGTAAATTCTATTCGTTTACGCTGGAATTACGTCATTTTTATTTCAGAGGTACAAATCATTGTTACGGTTGAGGGAGTATGCATATCTTGAGGATAATGCGCTGTGTAAAATGTTATACCGATTTATTTGAACGGCGGTGGGAATGACGGTTTTTGCTGACTGCTACAGTCCTACATTTTTTCATTATTGGTTTTTTGTAGACGTCAAGAGGCTTTATTACTATTGCTATGGCTTTGCTATTTGTTTAAAGTGCCATAAAGTATTGCTTGGTGGAAATTGTGTGCCACTGTACATTTCTTCATACATTTGACTTTTAAATGATTAATATTTACTGTAACCAAGAAACTTTTTCTTATTTTATCGATTAGAAAAATTTTTAAAATGTTCATTTACTCGTTGATAGCTTGCAATAACTTATACTATAATTATCACATTTAATTAATACAAGACCAAACCCTGAATCTTTAAAGATACACTACGCAAAAATTATTTAATCTTTCCGCGTAGACACCTAAAACCTCTGTATGTCACTATTCCACGCCATAAATCTCTCATCTCCTATCTTCCACTCGGATCGATCGAATACCACCACCTCGTTTAAACATTCGCCTCGACTCGCGACCATTACGTCGGTGTGCAAGCTGCAATAAAACCCGCACACGCGCGGCAGCGACTTTTACTTTTCTTCACCGCCGTTCCGCTGCATCGGCATCACCCACGTACAAGATTTGCGTATACTTTTAGCGCCTCCAGCTAAACACATACGCATTGCTTTGAACAACCATCTGGAGATACACCGAACGACCCGAAAATCTAGTTCCTGGACAACCGCGTGTGGGAATTAAGTGGGGTGAATCGTCGTGCTGTCGGTTATTCTCTTTATTTTAGGTGGTTCGACGCAAAAGGTTCCGTCGCAGAAGTCGCTGTAATGGGAAGACCGGGAAAGTTGTAGGACAATGGGTGTAGCGTATATATAAGGACTGTGTGGCCTAGTCGGGTATATACGTGCGTTGGTGGATAATTAACTCGTTACATATAGCCGCAAATGGGGAAAAACGTTTATCATAGCAAATTAGAGGTGATTTTATGTAGAATTAATTGAGTGATCGGCCGACCTTCGCGGTCAGCCAATAAATTTGGCTAACCGCTAATTCAATGTTTTACAATAAGATGCGTTCTTTTGGCTATATAACAAAATGGAAAGTTTATTAACTATTTTTAACCCAATAACCTTTTAAAGTCCATAAAGTCATAAACGTTTAAGCGGCCGTAAATTTCCTTCTCCCATAAATCACACGTGCAGCCATCCGTCTCCAATACTCTAATAAAAAGAGCTCTTCGATTCACAATAACAATAAACAACCGTAAGATTTACGATCATAAACAATCGCGGCATGGCGAAAGTATTTAAAAATTTCAGCGCAAGCTGCGTATTGCGCAAGCGCCCTGGCGCATTAATTAATAAATCTATGTCACCGTAATTACTCTCTCTTTCAGTGTACGTCTCTCTCACTCTCTTTCTGTGTGTTGTTGCAGAGGTCACGCTCAACCGGTTCTCTAAGGCGCGGCAGCACTTTAAACGAGCTAATTTATAAATAAGGGAAAAAAATAATAATTCGACCGACATGAGAATAGACTTGTGCTTCGTTGCCGGATAAGGCATTGTGTTCGCTAACATACAAGGGCCTGGAAGAGAGTAAAATTTTCAAGCCCCGATAAGCCATTCGCTTTTTCTCATTCTCTCTCTATCTATCTCTCCTGTATGGAGCTATTATTTTAGAGTATTACCGAATTAGTCGGTAGACCGATTACCTTTTACTTCTCTTCTCGCACTGGCGGCGAATCACGCCGGTGGCTAAGGCTTGATTGGGTTATTAAGAAATTTTCATCAATTTGGGACATGACTTTTAACACCTCGTGTTGCGGAGATTTTTCTTTTGTTTTTTTTAGGAGGGGAAAAATTGCGCACGGTAATTCGCGTGTGTTGTTGAATTTTATGGTTGAGAATGCTGTTATTAAATTTGAGCAAATGCTTTTTGAAATATTATAGTCACGCTGCGATAGATATTTATTGGTGACGAGAGTTTCATTGATTTGCAATAAAGTTAACAAAATGTCCAATGACGCTGAAAATATACTTGATGGAGCCCGGACAACGTAATTAAACCGAAGTAGAAAGTTGATTTGGAGAAAATTCGTTCACGCAAGCGTAGGCGTAATGCATCATTACGCCTTTTTTCGCGCCACATTTAACTGGCTGGCATTATTATTAGCTTATTCTCGTTTTCATCAACTCGCTGCGTGAGGTACGTTGAACGTTTTCCAGAAATTTTCATACGGTATATATACGTGCCTGAAATTCTCCATATATACCTAAAGCCAGATTTATCGTTCGTTCTAGTATACACTCGATTCATTGCGAATCTAATGCCCTCATATATCATTCCGCAATATCTCGTAACCCACAATTACCTAATTTTATATAAGTTGAGTAAAAAAGTTAGAATAGTGAGCATAATAAATCCCTTGGGTTTATCTCTCATATTAATGTTGTCTGATTTCCACGCGAGATATTATGACAAGTGCTGGTATGCTGCAGCAGCGCAATAAACGTTAGTATAGCAGAGAACACCTATTTATTTTTATTTCAGGAAATTGAAGTAGTTGCAGAAGAAATGGAA
Source organism: Torymus tubicola (assembly GCA_035583055.1). Lineage (NCBI taxonomy): Eukaryota > Metazoa > Arthropoda > Insecta > Hymenoptera > Torymidae > Torymus > Torymus tubicola. The sequence continues at coordinate 7,533 of JAWWEQ010049342.1, forward strand.
AATAAGCTTTTTACTCGTTATATCGGCAATCAGGCGAATAGAATCGTATAAGGTTCTTATTTACACGAAGAAAATGATTTCGTTAAAAATTATAATGTTTGCTTTATCGATGAGGAAGAATCTTGAATTCTCCCATAAAGCCAGCATACATAGTTACGTTAAAATTTGTTAAAACTTTTATTAATTTACTAAACAATTTTGTAGCATTTTGTAACACATGTTTGCTTCCTCAACAGCAAGAAACATATTAATTTATCCCATTATTTTCTAACACAAGACCATCTTAAAAATCACATATTCCACCATTCTGAAACCGCCTATTTCTTTTTTAAGCGATAACCTTTTAACCGTAGACTTAACCTCGTAACCCCAAACACCGCAATATAGACATATATACATGTATAGAACCAGTCACACACCATATATACACACATATATAGACTCGATAGCGGTGCGTCTTGCGCAACCCAACGCGCTTGAGCTCGCGACGACGACGACGACGACGCTATCTTGGTCTCGCACACCCGACACGATATTTACGACGGGCACATAACCGGAAGGCGAGCGACGCGGTAGCATGAGTCAGAGGTGCGAGTCCGGAAAACCTGCCGGACAGGGTAAGACTCTACAACTACTACTAGCAACGTGTGGCTTTTCCTTTTTTACTTTTTCACTGTGCTGACGGAATCATGGGGAGTGAGGTACACTAACGACGGTAGAACTACCGAGTATATTCTTGGTTATGCTGCAGGTGTGGTGGTATTTTTGAGCTTCTGTGTATATTAAGTCGTTTTGGAAACGAAGGGAAAGGGTCATAAAAGTCTGTGTATATGTTTTTTGGGTAGGGAACAAAAGGGGATATTTCGGGTCACATGCGTGAGTGTAGTGCGTGTGGTTGCATGATTTTTCTGCAGTGTTTCTTCATTGGAAACCGGTTGATGATGATCGTCGTCCCCAATTTCATCTAATTTACGATAATGCGTTTGTTTTTTGGTTTTTCCAAATCAAGAAGCTTAAAATAAACAATCAATTATCTTAAAGACTCCTTTAAATGGCCATTAAGGGACTTTTTTTTCAAGAATATCATTATATTGGTACTCCTAAAGTGTAATAGCTTATACTAATGTTTAACGTTATGAAATATCGCGTAATGATTCTCCCATTACACACAGAGTGGGTTCGACAGCAGCCGTACGTCGATGAGAACTAAAATATAATTTGGCGCGCCACTTTACCAACAACAACCACCACCTCACGCCCGCTATTACATCAGTCGTGGTTCCAATTTGCAGAATGAAAAATCGTATATTGACACATTACCTCGGGTAATAGAGCAATTTTCTCCCTCCTAATCTCGACACTTTTACAATTTACATCGCGCAAGCCAATAAATAAAGTCTAAATCCAGCGTTTCTTCTGAAAAAAAAAATCTACAAAACACAATTAACGATAATATCGTAACTCTCTCATTCTCTTTCCCTCCAGTCTCTAATTCATTCAGTACTTTCAAGCTCACGCATACACAGATGCGTTCAGACCTATTCCTCTTCCTCTAAATATATACACATCCGAATCCCTCGGCCCCCATAATAATCATAATTCGTCGTCGTTATACCCGCCAGACGTATAATTCGCGCGACAACGCCTGCGCGCATAGTGCGTATACTCGTGCGTCCCAAAAATATACTCACTTCCCGCGCTCATCTTGTGTATATATGTGTAATCCTTACCATAACGTCGCGGCGAGATAAAAAGAGAAGAATTGCGCAACTATAGTAGTTCGATGCGCTGCACTCTACGCGTGGCTATATTTATATATACGTATACGAAATCCACTTTGCTCTCTCTCTCTTTCTCTTTTTCCCTCATGACTGTAAAATCTATGGTTCGGTGGGGTAAACGTATAAAGAACCGCCGAATTTATCGGTCTCTATGTGTGATGGGAATACATCTTGTTTCGAAAATGTGAAGGCGAATAGATGAGAAGAAGCATATATAGCGGGGGAGAGTAGATAAGGCGTCGTTATTAATTGGAGGGAAAGCGTGTGGAGCTTCTCGTTTTTCTACCCGCGCACGCGTCCGACTGATTTATTAGGCAGGTTGCGTTGGAGTGGTGAGGATGTAGATACAGCGATGGGTACGTTGGAAGACGAAGGTGTGAGCTGTGAATGATTTTAGAACCAATTACGGGACTACAGGGTATCTTGCGGATTATCCAGGTGTGGTAGAAAAGTGATAAGGCTTGAGGAGTGCATCTCTAGAGAAAAATTCAGACTTTAATGGGTTGAAAGGTGAAGAGAAAAGAAAGATAACGGTTTTATTTTGATTCTGTGGATTTTGAGTAGTAAACTTTATAAACAGATTGAAACGTAATTGAGATACTTTTCCTTTTTTGACATTATGATTACTTTAAATAAAATTTTTAGTTAGACAAAGCAGAAATTTTTTTTTAAACTGTATATAAATCTCATACATGGTTAGTGTAAACTAATAATACCGATAAAAAAATATCATTGAAACTACTTTATGGATTATTAATTAGAATATAGGTCATTTCATTTAAAAAAATGTAATTACACTTATAAACAACTCGCTTCACAGGTATTAATTTTTCTCTTATTCGTGAAAATGAAATTAAAATAAATGAAATTTATCACCTTAATTCAAAATCCTTCCATAAATTCACGTAAACAATCCTTACCTATAACTTCTGCTCATCAATTGATTCAATAACGGTAGTTTATCATATCAGCCACATACCCAAAACCCACTCATCTCTATAGACATCAGCATGCACCGACAGACAGACACCGGTAGCCTATCTATCCATCGGTCGCCTCGTTAAAGGGCTTTCACCTTCTCGCGCCCAAAATCTAATCTCTTTCTCTCTCTCTTTGCCTCTCGACTTTTAATTACGCCATATCTCGCACCACCGCGTATGCGTTTGGAATCCCGCGGTGGCGCTCTCTCAATTAAAAGCCGCGCGCGCGCACGTTTTGCGCTGCTTCATCGGGCGTACAATTGAAAACGTTGAAACTGTTAATTGGCCGTGAGTATATATACATATATACATGTACGAAGAGGCGAGATAAGTCGTCGGTCTTCCTCTCGCACGCGTGTGTGCACGAGCCAATTAAGGGCACAGTATGCTGGTTGCTACGGGTAAATGTATATAGATGGGTGGAGGGGGGAAAGATGAGACGGAGATCGGAATAGTATTGTTTATTTATATGCGAGAGCTGCGGAAAGAAAATCAGGGTGGGAAGTTTTTGAATTGTGTCGATCATTTTGGGTTGATTGATCGATGGTTTATAAAAGGGTTTAATTTCGGAGGAATAAAAAAACTATAAATTTTGAATAATACTATGAAATATCGTTGAAAAAAATATAACCTATTGTTTAACTTACCGATATCAGATTAGAAGCTTTTTTGAATAATAACTACACGTTTTGAAAAAAACAATTGTATATTGCCTTTGTCATTGACAAAGGACATCACTAATCCACTCTATATATATCTATATCGAGAAAACGATATTCTCTATATCCATAATACGAATACCATCTTTCAAATTAATCGCGTCGGAAGAAACATTCTATCCCGGACTATCGCATACACACACACACACAGATTTAGATTTATTCGACTCCATTTATATATATATACGTACAGATGCACTGCGCACGTGCGCGTCCATACCGACGATGCGTTTTAATGTATATAGGTATGTTATTGCAGCGCAGGTGTACTAAGGGGTGGAGACAGAGATTCACCGAGATGATAACACACTCGAGAAATTCATAAACCGTTGTTACATATATATACATGCACATACACACACTCGATATTGGTAAGTGTGCAAGAGGCGCAGAGAGTGAGAGAGCAACAATAGCAATGGCAGTTATAGATTATCCGGTAAATCAAGGACGAAAGTGCATGGTACCGCGTTTATATTACATATATATGTCTTTATATTTTGACGCTGCGTTTACATGATTTATCCGCGTATACCAAAGAACCTTTGCGTATAACATATACATATACATACACGTACATACAAATATAACCAGGAAGTTCAGTACGCCGCGCGGGCAGTATTAATACGCCGTCAACACCCTCGTAAATATATGGCCAACGCGTACATACGCACTTTCTCCCTTATCTCTGACATAATTCTCTCTCTCTTTTTCTCTCTAACCCGTCCTATACGCGTTCTCCCATCTTCCCACGTGCACATTGGCACGCGTATACTTATATATATATATATCGAGCTCTCGCGATCTTATTAAACCTGCCACCATAGCAATGCGCGCGCGCGATCGCTTGCTCCCTACCTTCGTAATAACCTTTCCCGATGCTGCTTCTATATGCTGCTGCCGCCGCCGCTGTGCATTGCATCTCACAGAATTCCGCGCGGAGCGTGAGAAAGCGTCCCGAGAGATAAGGGGCAGCAGCAGCAGCATCGTCGTTATTATCGGACGCGCGAGCGAGCGCGCTTTATTATGCGCGACGAGGTAGAGAGAGAAAGAGAGAGAGAGAGCATTGCTCAATTTACGGTGGAAAAGCGAGGCGAGAGGAGAGTTTTTGTGAGGGTCGCGTGTGTGTAGTATAGAGCGAGCGAGAGGAGCTTCGAGGTGTGCGTATGAGTTATGGGGAATTGTGTGTGTGTATAAGATACTTGTAAGCCACGTGTGAGCTTATACTTATGGCTGCTGGTTTAATTAGGCTGGTTAGGTTCATGATTTATTTTTTTTTGAACGATGGTGAGGGAAGGAGGAGTTATTGTGTGTTACGCGCTTTCCTGGTTCTGTGTGAATTGGGTTGGTTTTTTTGGGTGCGAGGAATGTAGTGTGGGTTTGTAGGTTGTGTAATAGTGTGGTGTAATTTACTTTGTCTGAGATATATTTGGAGTTAAGATAATTTGCTAGAGGTGTGTTTAATTTGTCCTTTTTTGTTAACCCTCCCACACATATTTATAATTAAATGTTCGAATATTTGTGTTTGCAAATTTCAATCGAAATTTTGATGTTTTAAAGAACATATCTTATTAGATTGTTACAATATTGTAACTCTATAAGCATAAAAAGAAAATAAATGGATAATCATTGTTCGGAAATACAAAATTTTAAGAATAAAAATTACCTGCGTACTGTAGTTAACTATTTCTACTACGACAACCTGATCAAACCTATACATATAGGTATATATATACGCTAACCTTAACCTTCGCACAACAACTCCAATCCTTAACTTTCGCACCCTCCTTTCATTTCCCATGACAATCACTTCCCCTCTTTCCTACTCTCTCTCTCCTTCCCTCCCATCCGTTATCGCATCTAAACCGGAAGCGGCATTGATTAACGAGAAGCTCTCTCATTAGCCTGGCCTCTGCAGAATAACGATGACGACGACGATGGCAGCGACCTGCTCTCTCTCTCTCTCTCTCTCTCTTGCTCGCGATTGAAAATTCGCATGGATGAAGACGTCGATTATCGAGGGACTCGATCGCGCGTACGTACCTCTCCTCCAGAGGGAATTTCGATCCCCTCTAACGACGATCGAGCTAGTGAGTGAGAGAGAGAGAGAGAGAGAGTAAGCCGAATAAATAAATAAATTCCACGGGGAAATAGCAGCACAGCTAGCCCTGAGTTTATTTCCCCTGGTTTCCTAGCTATTTTTTTTTATTTCTCTTCTTCTTCTTCTGCTTCCTCTCTCGCCAACAGCATATATGTGCGTAAGGAGAGAGAGAGAGAACGTAATTGGGTGCAGCTTGCATAAGGATGGGTGATTTTGATTTTTAGGCGCGCGTATACGCGCACGGCTAAAGGAATTTTTTAATGGGCCGCGCGCGTGCTGTTGTGAGAGAAGAGTTCCTGGTTCGAGATAGAGAGAGAATAAGAACGCAGGTGTATTATATACGCGTGTCTGTGTGCGTGTGTGTGTGTGTGATACGCGCGTGATGATGTTAACGGCCAAGTCGTTCCGTGTAGCAGTTGTTAGGGGGATAATATAATGTGCGATGAGATATAAAGGGGAACCTGCCCCCATATAAGCGTTATACTACGCGCGCTCACGCGTACATATATACGCGATCGTCGTGTATAATAATGCACGCTTTTTACGACGAATCACTTCATCGTCGTCGCTATACTTCGCGGTGGGAAGTGTG
>JAWWEQ010049343.1:0-13696 GCA_035583055.1 Torymus tubicola
ATGAATACTTTTATCCCAAAATGATCGGTGAGATAGGCATACGCGGACCACCTGATTTGAGATGGATTCGGCCATTACCAAAAATCGATCTGAAACATGAGGAACAATTTTTATAATCTTGAGAAACGACACACTGAGATGATGCCATGCATTTATAGCATCTGTTAGAACATCTGTCATTCTCTACACGACTGTATTTTTTATTGCATGGTATGGAATAATCGTTGGACCCTGCTGCTCGTACCAAGTATAGGCTGAAAGTGATTCATACGCTCGTAATACATAATTCGTAATGTGTATTGGATATGCCCGTGTGTATCATTGACATATTGCGTACCATGGTAAAGTGGTGAGTGGCCTCGCGCAAAAGTTGAAAAATTATATACAACTATAGCTGTAGCATGCGTAGAGAAAAAGTTTTGAAATCGTTTAATTTCTGGTATTCCACAACCATTTAACGGCACTTTCATTTTTGACAACTTGACAAGCTCCTCCGCTGCTTCCTTTTGAACACGCTCGTTACTCTGTCGAATCCTGTTCCAATAGTCATGCAGTTTTCCTGATCGTATTTGATCTCTGACGGCATAAGCATACGCTGTCACCAAAGAACGCGGTAGACAAAGATTATCGTTGTTTCTGATTATCAAAATAGATTTTTTGTTTACGGCATCTTCGGTCAAACGTGCTCGACCACTGTCCACGGTACCCTTTATCAGAGCGCAACTAATGTCCAACCTATCACTTATATTAAAATCATTTGTACTTTACACGGCACTGAATAGCATCTCCCAAAGATCTTTGGCGTAAAATATTTCACTGGTCTAAAAGAGAGCCACAGAGGACCATAGTTGAATCTTTCTGAATTGATCGTTACGCCTATGAAGTCAGTCTCAGCCGCTTTCCTGCATAACTGTCTATGCAGATCTTCCATGCATCTTTCCAACCATGCATAGATGTTTGTATTTAGTTTCGGTTGGGATATTGTCCCCCGAATTTCCCTACCCACATAACTGAATCGGCGAAAATGACGAGTATGTTCATTCTCAATTAGAAAACGGGGCTCGGATCCTTCGCCATATTGCAGATAACCCCCTAATAAAAAAATGAATATTCTTCTTCATCACTCTTCGGATGAATAAGACATTCGTATCATATCATCAGTATCAATCGATTCACTATCGCTGCTGGTACCACTGCTGGTGTCACTTCTACTGTCAGTGTCACTAACGTTTTCATATTTCATACGAGACGATGACGCTACGGCTGATTCTGGAACTATAGTAAAGTAATATGCATTTTTGTAATCAGAAAAATATATAAAATAATGCTTATTCTATACTAAGATTGTGATGACTCGCTGCTGTTTTCATGAATTGGAATCTGCGATGTTGTTGGTTCTGAAACTTAAATAATGAACGCGCCAAATAATAATAATTGATATTCACGACTGAGAGTTTTCAATAACTGGGAAAATCATATATTTACAACACTTGTGATTCAAATAACGGTAGGATCACTTATAAAATGTTCTTGTATCGAAATATTCACTAGCTACTTTAACTTGGCGCATTCATTATTTACCATGACGTGTATTGACTGATGAGGGTCCGGGTTGGGTTGTACATGTTCTTCACATTGTAACACAATTTGATCACCTTCCGTGTCATCCATCATTTCATCCATCACTAAAAATACATCTTTGTGATTTAAAAAGTTATCGATAAATTTCCTTTCATAAGGTGTATGTATTTACAATGTCGTTGAAATATACGTGAGATGATCGGGTTTGTACGTTCGTTCCGTTGTCTTATAGTACGCACGGCGATCGAAAGAATATCACGATTACGAAATAACCTCATTTCGTACATCAATGTGATTGATGGTTGATATGCCGCAATGTAAGAGGAGTAAATGTAATTTTTTACATAATGCGTACATGCGGTTCACGGATTTACGAGATACGTAACGCTAACCTCAAAACTTTTACCAAGTGTGCTACACTAGCCCTCACTATTTTTTATATCGTATATGTAACACTTTGATTAAAGACTGTGTACTGACTAACGCTGGCATTGACGCCTTTTATATACGTTGGTGGAATCGTGGTAATATCGCATTATTCCATACACAACGGCAGCTTCGCTCTCAACGTAGCATATAGATTGTCCGTTCATATTTCCCAATGCGACCCAGGTGCCGGTAACACGATGCTGGACGTCGCCTCACGCCATTCACAACCGTACAGCAATACATCACCACACTTCTCGTCAATCAATGATAATCATAACGTTCTTAAAAGTTGCTGTACTGGAAGAAAGCTTTGCGAATGACGTGTCTTCGTATAGATCATTCACCATGAGAATCTTTCATTGTGTCGATCAGCAGTTAAGAGAATAAAATCTTGTATGCAGCTGCATGCATCTCTACACTTTTTACACGTGTCAGCTCACATGTAATCCTGTAGGAGAACTGATTCAGGACTCTCGGGCCACGTGCAAGAGAAGAGTCTCTTAAATGAGAGATACCAAACTGTGTCTGCACACTCGTAAAGTGGCAAGCGAAAGATGCTTCCCGAAGAAGTTGTTCACCAAGACAACGCCGTCAGCACCGGTGACAATAGCATCGAACCAATAGAACAAAGAATCGCCATTATACGTAGAAACAGACCTTATCCATTTTGTGTTACACCGAGCTCTCAAAATTTTAATAACTTTTTAATTCATTTAATTTTTTGGCCAAATTATTACAAGTTGTATAGCTGGCGCCGTATGCCCTTTGAAAACGCGTGTCAAATATATGATATTGATACTAATGCTAGAGAATTTAAATGGCATAAACGCAGTGCAAAAGTTTACGCGGGTGCGACACTGGTGAAACCATTATTATTCGTGATTTATTATCGAGACTCTAAGTGGACGAAATTATACAAAAACGAATTGCGGCGTGAAGAGCGTCTTCGACGATTAAGGTTCCACTACAAATAAGAAGGTGAGAATTCAAAATTTTTTACTTTATTTTCTAAAAGGATTAGGCCATTTTTTATTAATTTTATATTAGTTTATAGTAACTGATTTGAAGTAAATAAAAAAGGGGATACCTTGGAAAAAAACGCGCCTACCTATCTACCCCATTGGGTGGAGAGGAAAAGATAGGAAAAAAATTTTTCTCAAAGTCGAAGCATTTTTTAACCGTATTCGCTCTCTGACCGTGTCTATAACACCGTCCGTGTCAGCCTCCTATACATAGGTATATCTCATACACGCTGAAAGCGCGCGTGACGTGCGCTGGCACGGACATTGCGGATGCGTTCGCTCTCTCTCTCACTCTCTCTCGCTCTCCCGCTCTCTCTCTCATATATAATCTACCCTATGTAATTAATAATAAGTTATCTGAAAAATGAATATTTTAATCGCACTTACCTTGTTTTAATTTAACTCCCTTTTCTCTCCTCTTCCCATTAATGATCGAAAAAAGAAATAAGAATTTAAGAATTTATTATTTTTAATAGAGATTGTTCTTTTTCTTCATGTATCAAAATTTTTTGATATATTTCATCGAACTTTTTATGTCCGGGAATTTTTCATTTACAGAGAAAGAAAGGAAGAGAGAGAGAGAGAGCGATAGATAGATAGATATCGTTTATTTTGCCTTCATGGCATAAAATGAAAATACATTAAATATGTAAAAATATAAAATTGCAGTATCCATATATATATATATATATAATATAAAAGAAAAAGCAGAAAAATTAAAAATAACAATAAAAATAATCATCAAAGTACGTATAAAATATAGAATAAAAAAAATAATTTAAAAATAATATATAGAATACAAGTCAATGAGAAATCAAATACGCATTTATGAAGTATAATATAAAAATACAAAATGTAAGTCAATTTACGTAAAACGATAAGTAGTCAAACAGAAAGTCGGATACTAATATAATAAATCATAAAGGTCAATAAAATAAAATTTAAATTTAAAAGACGTTGAGCTTTGCACTAAGTCATCGAGAGTCAGCGAGAGAGAGAGAGAGAGAACGAAGAAAGAGAGTATAGTACACACCTGGGTATGACTAACTGTCTGATAGTTGTCGTACCCAGAAAATTGGCTGACGGCGCGTTATGACGCATCAAGACGAAGACTGGCCACCCCCAGGGCCAGTTTTGTTTTGACGCGTCATAGCGCACCTATAACTACTTATTTGTATGCAATTTCATTTACATTATATACAAATTAAAAAAAACTCACCAAGAACAGCTTTTGAATTAGTATCAAATTGTTTATGTGAGCCTGCTGCTCCTTCGTGCACTTTGCCTGTTGGCACAGATGTTGTCGCAAGGCATTATCTACATCTCACTGCTAATACAGATGCTAGTTCCCTTCTTCTTTCATTCTCTGTATCATCAAGAGACAGAATTTCTTTACAAAAAGAACAATAAAGATGTTGCGCCATAACCTTCAATTCAACGATGCGGCGTCCGTCAACGATGCATTCAGATTTATCATTTTCATTGCATTCCATTATTTTTTTTTCCTTAATCTTCCTGTTTCTATCTGCTGCATACGTCTTTTATATTATTTTTCGGTCATTACTTAACCTTTATATCTTGGTTGATTCATTTTTCATAAACAATAAACAGCAGTCTATGCTGTAGGTTATGCCCGCACAGCAGCCGCGTTGCTAGTGACGCGGTCAGCTCAGCTCAGCTGAGCGTTGGTTTATCCAAAAGTGTAGGATTGTGGCGCCCCGGCGGCGTATAGCGGGAACTGACGCGCGAGTATCAAAATTTTGACGAATGAATTTACGTTTGACACATAAATAATCATTTTTTAATTGAAAGAATTCACATAATCATACTTCCATTATAATTTAAGATTCCGATAGCATTTTTATTTTGTAGTAAATCATAATGACGTTATTTTTTTATGTCTCAAGTTGATCCTTTTTGAAAAAATTAAGAAATAGTATTTTTATTTATTATGAATAACTGAGATATACGTTACGAAAATAGATACTTGCATTTTTAATAATTATAATTCTAATACAATTCATATAGTTTAAATTACAATTTTTTTTATTCAAAAGATGCAGCTGATGGCCAAGGTTACTACCAACAATTTGTTAAATGAATAACAAAAATTCTTTATTTAACATTTGCGACGTTTCGGTCGTTTATTTAATTGCGACCCTCTTCAGACAACTATTTAACAGAGTAAAATACAACAATTTACAAACTACTTATAATTAAATGATATAACAAATCGGTTTAGTACAACACTCGAACTTATATAGTATGTCAATAATTTAACTAATATTACGGAGAACTGTCCGTTCGTCAATAAAAATGAAATCGGAATTTTCGAATATATACCAAAAATTGATGCATAAGTGTGTGTATATGTGCAAAAATGGATGTGTGACTATAATGATGCTATTGGTTAGCGGTTATTTAAAGAAAAAATTGACAACCTTGATATACCAGAGGATTATGAACTTGTCAGTTTCAAGTTGTGAGTTTATTCACCAACGTTCCTGAATATTTAGTAATTAAAGCCATTGAGAGAAGATGGCATCAGTTACACAACAAAATTAATTTGAACTTGTCTGAATTTTGTGAGGTTGTCAAATTTATACTAAATAACAATTGTTTCCAGTCCATCTACAAATTTTATAAACAAACTTTCGGATCGGCTACGGGCAACCCAATAAGCCCTGTTTTATCTGATATTGTTATGGAAGACCTTGAATCGTATTGCATAAACCTAACCGCTAACCAATAGCATCATTATAGTCACACATCCATTTTTGCACATATACACTCACCTATGCATCAATTTTTGGTATATATTCGAAAATTCTGATTTCATTTTTATTGACGAACGTACAGTTCTCCGTAATATTAGTTTAATTATTGACATACTATGTATGTTCGAGTGTTGTACTAAACTGATTTGTTATATCATTTAATTATAAGTAGTTTGTAAATTGTTGTATTTTACTCTGTTAAATAGTTGTCTGAAGAGGGTCGCAATTAAATAAACGACCGAAACGTCGCAAATGTTAAATAAAGAATTTTTGTTATTCATTTAACAAATTGTTGGTAGTAACCTTGGCCATCAGCTGCATCTTTTGAATACTTATCAAAATCTACCATTAGCTGCAATTTCATCATTAAAATTTATTTTGTTTTTACGAGGTACGGGTGAAGGTAAGGTGGTGGTAAGGCGTCCCCATACCTCGGAAAAACAAAAAAAATAGTAATTTAAACTACATGAATTGTACTAGAATTATAATTATTACAATTGCAAGTATCTATTTCCGTAACGTGTATCACAGTTATTCATAATAAATAAAAATACTATTTCTTAATTTTTTCAAAAAGGATCAACTTGAGACACAAAAAAAATAAAGTCATTGTGATTTAATACAAAATAAAAATGCTATCGGAATCTTAAATTATAATGGAAGTATGATTATATGAATTCTTTGAATTAAAGAAGAATTATTTATTTATCAAACGTAAGTTCATTCAACAAACCCCGCTATACGTCGCGGGGGCGCCAGAAGTCTACAGTCATGAACTGCGACCGTACACTTTTGGATAAACCAACGCTCAGCTAAGCTGAGTTGACTCACGTCACTGGCAACGCCGCTGACTCAGCTGGCGCCAGTCTCGCGCACGTAATAGACCAAAATACAAGCTGGAAAAAGGCAACGTTTCCAAACTTCTTTCTACATTTTCAAGTATTTTAAATTGATAAAAATAAACTTATTTTCATATAAAACACGAATCATTTTGTATTTAATACTAAAAAAAGATGTTTACGCATATTTTTGTTATAAATCGATACGTAAATAGCAAATAAAATCACATCGAATTTTTTTTATCTAAGGTTGGCTATACTACCAAGCGCTCGTGTATAAGCATAGGAATATCCCTCTCACCGCATGCCCCGCAAGTGATCTACCCAACCTCCTTAAGGACAGAAATAAATATGAACTCAAAGAGACATACGCACCAGTACCCAGACGTTAGCCATAATAAATAAATACGACTTAGAGGTTTGTCAGATAGACGTTAAAACCACCTTTCTGAATGGAAAACTATAAGAAGAAATATTAGACGGACAAAAGTATGTAAATTACAGATGTCACTATACGGCTTAAGAATGAGTCCAAAAAGATGGAATGTTAGGTTTTCACAAGAAGCACTAAATTTAGGACTGGAAAAGAATATAAATGAGCCATGTAAATTTACCTGTAGAAAAGATGGAAAAGTGGTTATGTTAATTCTATACGTAGATGACATACTACTAGCAGGTAATGACAAACAAAAATTAGAGAAAATAAGAAAGAAATTAAGCATGGTATTTAAAATGAAAGACTTAGGAGAACCAGAAAATTTCTTAGGAGTGAGAATTATGAGAGACATACAAAATAAAACTTTTGCATTAAAACAGATGGAGTACGTATAGAAAATCTTGGAAAGATTTAACATGACAGAATGTAAAACTCAGAGAACACCCATGGTGACTAGACAAGTTAAGGACAGAGAACTCAGAAGTGAAGTAAACTCAAACGAAACAGAAGAATCGAAAATAAAAATCAGAGCACCATACAGAGAAGCTTTTGGAAGTTTGTTAAATCTGACAAGAGCCACAAGGCCAGATATTGCATTTGCAGTCAACTATCTATCCAGACGACAATTAAATCCAATAGAAGAGGATTGGAAAGATGCAAAAAGAATATTCAGATATCATAGAGAAACTAGGTTTGACATACAGAGCCAAGGAAGAAAATCTAACATCTATGACAGATGCAAGTTTCAGAGATTGTTCAGATTCATCCTCCAGAGGTGGCTAGATAATAAAATTATTTGGCGATCCAATAATGTGGAGAAGTCATAAACAGACGTATGTGTCAAGCAGAGTATCTTGCCATGAGTGAAGCATGTCAAGAATTAGATAAAGTCATCAGATACATAACAGGCAAAACTATGTCTCCAGTAACAATTTGGTGCGACAATAAATCAGCTGGTGATTGCACACAGATGGATGGCAGCCACAAACTCAAAAATTTCGATGATAAACTAGAATCAATTAGATGAAATTTAGAAAACAGAGAAAAGGCAGGGAGTAAAAGTCATAAGGCAGTCACTCATGGTGACTACATAAAATCATGTGTTTTAGAAGGAAAAGTAACCGTCAGATGGATATCTACTAAAGAAAATGAAGCATACATAATGGCTAAACCACTTCCTTTTGATACTCATAAATATTTAAGACATAAAATTATGAATTCAGAATAGTTTAAAAATTCAGAGAAATAACACTAAATACTAATACACATAATACACATAATAAATATAAAATCAGATGTTCATATATCTTTCTATATTATATAGTTGTTAGTACTTTTTGTGGTGTCAGCTGCCCCTCACTGCCCCTCAAAATGACATAAAATTGTGTGTTTTTACACATTATTTAAAAATTTTAGCTGCCCCTTAGCTGCATCTCAGCTGCCCCTCGTGCTCCCCAATAATTTCAATATAAAATATACTATTTGAATTAGTATTATAATGTACATCAATAAAAAAATGGTAATTATAATATACCTTTTTCTTTAATCATTTGTTTAATTTTCCGATTTTTTAATTTCCTCTGCATCCTGGAATTATTTAATCAATATTAAGCTTGAAGTGAATAATGGTTATTTAAAACACTTTTTATATAATATACGTGTATTATAAATGTTTCTGAAACTAAAATTAAATCTTCCAGTTCCATTCTTTCTTCATGTAAAATTTTGATTGTATTTTTAATATAAAATTATATTTGTAACGGATAACTAAGCCAATTTGTAACGGATAACTAGCTCCCGGCTAGCTGTGCAGCATCCATATAAATAAATTAATAATTGAAAAGGATCATTAGAGAACGTGGTGGGTTGAGTAAATAAATGCGCGAAAATTATGGTATATATATGGGCAGTTCTCTGGTGAATCGCTAAAAACTGCTTAAAAACCATAATTTTGTATTTTTTCATGAATTTTAAGCAGTTTTTAGCTGAAAAAAATTATTTACTCAAATAATTTTGATACATACAACTCTTCAGCCCTAAACTACATAAAATACCAACAATTTAAGCTGAATTGCATTAAAATCCATCAACTCTGTGAACCTGCAGGTTACGCCAAAGCCTAAATTTTGAAATGTCTATATATTGGGACAAGGTAGGTCTAGTACTCTCATTTTTAGCTTGTTTTATCATAAATTTAATATACTTTTAGTATATTAGTTTAAAATTTTATTAATAATTTAAACTCATTTCAATGGGAAACATTCGAAGGTGTCCTCCCCCCTTAAAATGCACTCATTTTGGGTGGAAAACACTTTTTATACTTTAAATTGTTAGTTTTTGAAGTAAGAAAATTTTCGCTATGATAAAATTATAAGGCTCTCTGGAGTAGCGGTCGTGCCTAAAAAATGAGCAAACATAAGAAAACTGAGATAAAATAAAAGTACGCTTAAAGTGCAAACCGTCAGCTCCATTCAGATAAACTCAATTTTCATTTAAGTTGGTTATTCCTGCTATTAACTAATACTAATGTGATACATTTTCTGATTAAAATTAAAAAATTCACAAATAATAAATTCATCTTCCATACAATATTGCTAATATAAGATGAAAAATTCTTACGTTGAATCCGGACTAAATTTACATCTTAATGCATATCCCTTATGAGCTTTAAGTTTATGACGGGGGTTTAATTTCGTAGGTTCATTATTAACACCGCCAGTAAGTGACCAAACAAAACAATGCCCTTTGTTATTAACAGCAGCCATGTGTGTTCCATCAGCATCGATTGCAATATCCTGAATCGAAGCCTCTGTTTCTGGAATCTGCAAAATATAACAGTATAAAATTAGATTATTCATATTCTTTCTAACCCGCGGTCGTACTATGGGCTATTAAAAGTAATTACAAAAAAGGCAGAAATAAATGACACTTTAACCAATTTTTTCGTATACTAAAAATAATAAATGCTCGGAAACACATATAACACACCGGTACGTCACTCGCGCGGTTGCACACACTTTATGGAAAAGGAAAGGGAGTGAAAAGCAGCACTCAACAGAAAACTGTCGACTTACAAAGCGTACATCGATAGAGAATCTGGTGGTACTCGGCGCTGTCTCTCGCGGGCTCTCAAAGAAGTTGCCTTCACATGACGAGATTCTCCGATGGGTCGACTCATCGCTGGTCCACAGGAGAGTGAGTGCGTTATGTGTTCGCGATCTCCTGTATCTCAGGTCTGCGCGCATATACTGGCGAAAAGGCCCAATCAGGGCCGAGCGATCGCGATTGCGCTGCGATTACCGTATCAACTGCTACTGCAGGTCTTAAAAATGTGTGCCCAGGGTAAAAATACAAAATTATAAAAAATCTTAATCGATTGCGCGTTAAAAAACCATTAAATGTATATCAATAACTCGTTTGCGCGAGCTGTCATTATGGAAAAAAAATTAATTACTACTGGGTGCAGAACCCAATTTTTAAATCCTTTTTTTGGCTACATAAATAAACAGTTGAACTAGTCTAGGAGCTGGGTACCGTCCCGTATGCAATAATATTGTTATGCATTCGTCTACCATCATCGAACATAAGAACAGAAGCGTTGCTAAGCGACTAGTTTGTTGTTCTCTATTCGAGTTAGTTAGTTGATTCGAGATATTGTTGTTGATAACACGTTTTTTAGTTTGTGCGTTTTTGATCTTAAATAAATATATGCTATTCTTTTATAATAATAATTATTATTATTTATTGTATGTGTGTATGAGTGTAAGATTTCGGGGGTTCGTCCAAAGATTTTGAAGACGACATGGACGGATTCGAAAAATCATCAAAAACAACGCGTACACCGCCACAAGTGCCCTTTCAGACGAAGACCAGAGCACAGGCTGCTGCGGAGTACGCTTTAACTGTTGCGGTTAAAATCACCGATACTGATCCCATCACTGATATTGAAAATTTACGTAAACATCAAACAGGTACACTTAACCTTACAATTTCTGATCCGATTCTCGTCGATTTAAGTTCACCTGGTGATTCGCACTTGACAACCGGCGCACGCTCAGTAACTGATGCGGACGAGATGATGACCGATGAGTCATCGATGGTGGCTGACGTCTCATCGACGGTCGGTGTACCACAGCCTACTCTTCTTGAGACTCAATGAGGCTAGACCTCAAACGGATATTTACCAAGAACGACTCGAAAAGTTGGAAGCCGATCGAAAGGCTGAATATCAACGACGTCAACGGCTTGAAGCGAGACTACATCACATCACCGAGGAGATACACCTCGCGATGGAGTTACAGGTACGTGACGATGAAGTAATGGAGCGTCAACGTACCACCGATGAACTGCGAGCAGAGCGACTCTCACTCTCTCTCTCTCTCTCTCTCTCTCTGCAGGAACAACTTGTTCACTTTCGTCAAAAATTAAACCAGATGAGTACAACCCAACATTTTGATACGCAAACAACAGCAACAACAAATGTGGTTTACACAAGTAAAAGGAACACACAGCCAATTAGATTAGGTGATAATTCATTTGCAAACACAGGATCAGTTGTTCAAAATTCGATTACACCAGTCAATTTAGGGTTAAGTTATAACTTGAAACCTGATATTTATGATAATACAACTCCTCTGTCTGAGTATTTGAATCAATTTAATTTAATTGCAAGGTGTAACAGTTGGAATGATGAAAAAAGATGATAGCTTTAGCTGCTTCTTTGCGTAATAAGGCAAACAGCGTTTTAAGTAGCTTCAAGAATACTGGGACTTTGGATTTGAAGACCTTGTTAGAAAAATTAGAGGCACGTTTCGGTGAACATTTACGATCAAGTAGTACTCTTTATTCCAAAATAGGCGGCAGAAACCGGAGGAAGACCTTCCTACATTAGCAGTTGATGTAGAGAAGTTAGCAGCATTAGCATATCCTGAATGTTTATTAGAGGTACAAGATAAGATCGCTTGTTCTCAATTCATTATTGGTATTTACAATATAGGAGTTAGGGAAACTCTTCAATTAGAACGCATAACCTCTCTTAAGGTTGCTCTTGCACGAGCTTTAGAAGTAAAAGTTATCAAGGAACAGAATAGAAACACAATTTCACGACAAAATATCAAAGGTTCTCAAAACCCTCAAAAATTTTCAGGAAAGAGTCATATTGTTGAACCTGATGGTTCGAACACACGTGTTTGTAGGGTGCTTCGAAATTTAAAAGCTTTCGAGTTTGATGGCAGTGTGGATAAGAAATCATGTATTTTAAAAATGGATTCAGGATCAGATGTGACCATTTTAAATTCTAAATTTGTTAAGAGACGCTGTCATCGAATTTCCCTTGATGGACCAAATTTGAAATGTCCTACTAGTGAAGAAGTTCCTATCAAGTTTAAAACATTTGTCCGAATTGATTTAGGCCAGCATTCAGTTCAAATGATCGTTTTTGTTGCAGATATTACTGACGATTGTATACTTGGGTGTGATTTTTTAAGTAAAACTGGAATTACAGACTCAATAAATAAAATTTTCCAAAATACCCAAAGCACAATTGACAGTGATACTGATGAACAGGAATGTTGCAGGATTCGTTACCAAATTCGATTAGACAGATGACTGTCAGAAATCATTTTTGAATTTAAATCAAACTCTGTCAACTTCATCCATTCTAGCTTTCCTTCGTACAGATGTACCTTTCATTTTAGATACAGATGCTTCTGATCATGGTGTTACGTCCGGAAACACACTAGCCGGTTGTCCGCTAGCCTTATTCAATACATTGAATAAGGCTAGCTTATTCTTAATTTGCTCGTTTTGAGCCTGATTACATAAAACCAATAGCTCGGGAAGAGCTCTTAGCTACGGAATGGGAATGATCTGGAAAGGTGTCAAAAGATGGGCGCGGAGATTTTACTAAAGAAAAATATGTCGTTAGTTAATTTTTCAAATTAGAGTAGCAGTACCTAACGGGCGTCAGCTGGTATGGCCTGACCCAGATCTTACTGCTAGACTAGTTTGTATGTTTACGCGAACTTTATGGGATTTTGTTTACAACAATTACTATTTACCAGAACGGGCGTCGGTGGTACTCCTGACCCTGACCGTGGTAAATATGTAGGTCTTTTATTTTTAATGGGGCAACAAAGATTAACGAAAAACAAAAAACACTCCGCGGCGTGGGATGAAGTTAAAATCGATAAAAACGATGCTCTTGTAGCAAAGTCTAAACAAAAAACAAAAACAACGCGTTTACAGCGAAGTCCGACGAGTATCTCCTTCCGATGAGTGACTGATGAGAATACTGAAGAAAATCTGCTCCGCGGGCTGGGTTTAATAAGGATGCTCCTCCCTTAGAAAACTGCGGTATCGAATGAGTTTTCTCAAAGGTATCCAATCTTGGGAAAACCGGCAATTAGCCATAAGGCCAATGCATAAGGGAGAACCAATCATGAAGGGTCCAGGTCTCCGCCCTTGTTTCTTGAGACGATTGTGGTGGTAAGGCCCTATGCTTATGCATGGAGATCGGGCGCACATCCCTTCTCTGGGTGATTTTCGGCGGCTTGAATCCTCTGGAAAGATGGAGAGGGATGTGAGAGAGAGAAAAGATATTTCCCTCTCTTT
>JAWWEQ010049344.1:0-13696 GCA_035583055.1 Torymus tubicola
ATGTGTGGAAATAGAAGAATTATCTCGCTTGTCCTCCGTCATCGTATAATTAAAATTTGCAGCCGTGAAGCTGACGTTTTGGTGGGGCCCCTGTTGCTCGGCTTTCCGCTGTGCACAAGCTGAGTCACGCGAAGAGAGAGAGAGAGAGAGAGAGAGAGAGAGAGAGAGAGAGAGAGAAAGAGAGAGAAAGAGAGAGAAAGAGAGAGAGAGAGAGAAAGAGAGAGAGAGAAAGAGAGAGAGAGAGAGAGAGAGCTTAGCCATGTAGAGTGAGTACGAAGGAATAATACGGCCAGGGCAGCCTGTGTGCTGCATATACGGCCTGTGTGAGAGAGTGCACAGCGGGCAGCGGCGCAAGTGTGCGAGAGTGAGAGAGACGAACGCGCTGCCACTAATGCCGCATGATACCAGGTAAAACCTAGCAACAAATCGATGATGAGTTTGAATCAGCGCGCGTAACAGGTGGTAGTCGCACCACTGTATTTCGCCTGCCGAGCAGGATTACCGACTAGGAGAGCCAATCAGGAGGCAGGAATATGCGGCCTAATCGGCTAATTGGAGGAATGGATTGGCCAGAAAAACCGCGAGCCGAATTAGCTTATACCGCCTTTAGAGTGAGAGAGAGAGGAGATGTATCATCAGTGAAGAAGACGGAAATCGTGTTCGCAACACGATTTCCCAGTCAGTCTGCTTTAGGTAGCCATCACGAGCGCAAGTCGTAGGAGTTAGAAACGAAAATTAGTAGAATTAGTAGTAGAGAGAGAAGTTGAGGTGTTGAGTGTAGAGTAGAGAGAGACTGTATAAAGTGGGAAGAGAGTGGAATTTATAGTTGTAGAGTGAGAGAGAGAGAGAGAGAGAGAAAAATGTAGAAAGGAGTCAAGCGGTGGTTGTGAAGAGAGATAGGAGGAGACAGCCAAGTGAGAGAGAGAGGGAAATAAGGGGCAGCGGACGTGCTAGCGGTAAGACTTGCGTGGTTATCGTCGCGGGGCGTTATCTTTCCGCCCCCGACCCTCAATTATAGTATATAGGTATTGTATAAAGTGCGTGCGTGCGGTCTCTCTCGCGAGTGTCCCCGCGTACGTGCGTGACCAATGCGCGGCCATTTTGGATACCTTCGTGTAGCGTGAGTGCAGAATAAGTATTTTATAATAAAATTCGTAGCGCGGAAAATAAAATTGTTAAAGAGTTGCATTGATAATAGAGTTTTCTTTTATTTTATTTTATGTGTTTGAGTGTCGATCGTGTTGCGTTAAAGAGTTGTGTCGCCTGTCGTGTTTCGCGCTTCCTCTAGGTTTTCGTTCGCCGAGTCAGTGAGTATTCGCCGAGGGTTCTCGACCGTCCCCAGGTCGTCCAGTCGCCCCACCTGCGCCCGAGAGATAGAGAGTTCGTGCCCCGTCAACAGCCGTGTAGAGGAGAGTAGTTGTCGCCATGGCCTGGCGCCCCTCATTATAAATTCGGCCACGCAATATCAGAAAAGTTCAGAGTAGTTGGCCGTAAGGAGAGTATTATTAGCTCTCAGGGCAAGTTTCTGACGTGCGCGCACAGGGGAAAAAAGTGCCACTTCATAAAATGTGGACAATAAATACTTGCTTGAAATAAAGAGAGTAAGACTTTTTCTTCATGTCGAATATCATTATCTGAATCACTTGACTCACCTCTGTAATGTTTATCAATATCATTTTCAAAAGCAGTAACTACTATTTTTTCACTATTTTTTTTTCTTTACTTTGAATATCATTATCTGAATTACTTGACCCACCACTGCTTTGTTCATCTAAAATCTCTTTTGTATCATTTTCTTTTCGCAGTTGTAGTTTATGTTGTTATATTCTAGAAATTATGTTACGTAGTAATAATTCATAGTATAAATGTTGAAAATCTTGCTAATATATAAAATCTTGCTTAGTAGCTGTTAATTGTGTTATTTCTTTCACTGATATATCTACCTATGTCCATTTCCATTAGAATCTCCATAAAAATTGTCTAGAAACTTATAGATTTTGTAATTCTGATGACTGAAAACAAAAACTTAATTTTATTTTTACACAATTCACCTTCATTATTATTTAGTATATTAAAAAAGTTTTTTTACTTTTCTTGCGTTTATCATTTTCTATTTGACTATCATTGTCAAATAAATTTAATGTAGGAAGATCATAATACTTTTTTAAATGTTTTAAGAACTGTATCAGACGGTGTGTTGCATTATTTTCTTCAGTTTCCATATTATAACTATCAACTTCAAATAGCACTAGAGATTTTCTGTAACTCTGTTTATGTTTATTTAGTTAATACCTTATATTTTAAATAAATATTTCACTACACTGAAAGTCATTCTTGATAAATCACCCAATAACTCTGTTTATGTTTCGTTAATATCTTGAAATAAATGTTCTTCTATGCACTTAAAGTAATCAATAATAATTCTATCATGAACTTTTAGAACAACCACTTTAGAAAACTTTAATCCATATCCATATAAGCATATACTAAAAAATATATAAAAGCTGTTAATATAAATGATAACATTAGAAAACTTATAGCACTATTACAAATTATGACAAAAAAATTTACAAACCTCTCAATAATCTGTGATGATAACTTTTATCATCTTAATTGTAAAATGCTATGGGACTTCAAGTATAATACATAAATAAATGTTTATCTTTTTTTTTTGAACTCTGACTTCTGCTTAAAAACTTTTATCAGTATATGAAAATCTTATTTCATCAAATAATATCATTGGATATCACATAATTGTAAATAATATACTAAATCCTGTAAAAGAAAACTTTCACAAAGTATCAGAGTTTTTTTTTTGTTTTTAAATTGATTTTGTAGCTATTTATATATTTAAAGAAGAATACTTATCTAATAAGAACGTTCTCTGTTGATCACAGATATTTTTTTGTCAGTTGACTATTTGATTGATCATTGTTCTTTTTATTCAGATTATAACTAAACTTTATATTAAAAAATGTATCTAACGCTCGTAACATATAATATATTTTTTAAATTAACCTCAACTTTGTTACGTGTATATATATACTAGGGGGGCTACGCCCCTACTCGTTCCGCTCGCCCACCCCACGTTTGATTTAATGTTGAATTGAAGTAAATGCTTTTATCAATTTTTAAGTTTGGATTTTCAAAGTGGAGTTATAATTGTTTTCGAATCAATTATTTCTTTATTTACTATTCAGTTTATTTAAAAGAGCATATTTGTAAGGAGTAAAATGTATAGTTTTGGAGTTAATTTTTTTTTTCTTTTAAAAACATATACTTGAAATTAGGAGTTATTGGTAATATTCAAGAAAATGTGAAGAAAAGAAATACAAAAATTTATTTAAAATTTATTTATTTTCTTCATTTCATTCGAGAAAAACTAATAGAATATCTATTGTTTCCGAAATTTTATAGTGACAGTATATAAAGAAGCAGCGGCAATCAATTACACATATATATAGCTAAATAGGTTTATGGAGCCTTTTCCGCTGTATTAACTCAGGCTTACGCCCATTGTGCTGTACCTCTTGTCTTTGTCTTTAATCTAGTTTCTGCTGCGCTGAAGCCTTCTGTCCATCTGCTCTGTAACTTGGCAGATGGACTGAAGGCTCTGTTCTCTTAGAGTATCGGGCTGTAGGAAGAATTCCCCTCATACCCTCCGCCTGGTACCCACAAAGACCGGGCACCGGCAGAGAAGATGGAAGGTTGACTCCTCCGGCCCTCCATACCATCTGCAGTTTCCAACGTTTAAGATCATGTGTTTGTAGAGGTAGTATCTGACCCACCAGTCACCCGTGAGCCAACCCACTACCCTTCTTAGCCTAGGCTTATTCAGTTTGCTTATTTCTTGAAGACATTGTTCCGGCGGGGAGTCATTTAAAATTCTTTTGGCTTGCCTTAATCCTAGCGACTCCCGTCATTTCTTGTGAATTTCCTCCCTCATTAAGTGTGCGGTTTTTCTCTTAATTTCACTTGGCGGGACGCCTACCGAGCGCTAAGTGGCTTTGACCCGGCGCGCGCCTCTTCCCGCTAGGCGATCCACCTTCTCGTTGCCCCGGATCCCCACATGCCCCGGCACCCAGATCAGGGTGACTGCGTTGCTGCGGGCCAGGGCCGTGAGGAGCTCTATGCAATGTAACACTTCTTTAGAATAAATGCTGGTGCAGCTGAGGGCCATCAGTGCAGCTCTGCTGTCAGAGTAGATAGTGATGGGGCACCCCCAGTTGCCCTTAGTTAGCTGCACTGCAGCACACTCCGCTATTGCTCTTACTTCTGCTTGGAACACCGATGCTTGAGAGTCAAGTGTGTACACCAGCTTCGTAGAGCTACCTTGGACCAGGCACCCGCCCCCACGCCATTTTCATTTTTGGAGCTATCAGTGAACCAATATACGCCCGATTGAGTGCAGGGATGAGTACTGTTGGCCCACCCTTCTCTGTCGGAGATGTGGACTTTGTAGGGTTTCTGGAATATAATCCTTTGCCCTATTTTGCCACACTCCGATGCTTCGATATCAGGGGGTAGGGCCTGACCAAGTTCTTGGTCCAGCGCTCCCCCTGCTTTGATAAAAGCTTGCAGTGGTGGAATTCCTAGTATTAGTTCAAGGGCTGCAAGGAGTGTAGTGCTCGGAGAGCCCATTATGCCCCCTAACGCCAGTCTTTGTACTTTAACTAGGGAGCTCCGGTGAGTTTTTAGTAAGCATTTCTGCTACCATACCAGAGCTCCATACGTTAATCTGAGCCTGTTGATAGCTTCATACATCCAACTTACGTTGCCCGGTGACAGACCCCAGGTGTTGCCAAAAGCCCTCCTACAGGCCCAGAAGGTATTGATAGCTTTCTCGCATATGTACTTTATGTGTTTTCCCCAATTCAGTTTGGAATCTAACGTCACCCCCAGATACTTAGCTTCATTTACCAGTTTCAGGGCTTTGCCACCCAGGTGCACTCCCCCGATAGGTTGACCTTGTATCTGGTAGTGAACAATATCATGTTTACTTTATCTGGATTCACTGACAGCCTGATGGACTCACACCAAGCTTGCACTGTGCCTAACTCATGTTGAATTAGTCCTGCAAGTACGTGCTCGTCGTCGGCTTTCACTAGTATGAGAACATGGTCGGCGTAGGCTTGGGCAAAGAAGCCTGCCTCATTCAGTAGTCTGATTAGTTCATCAATCATCAAGCACCACATCGTAGGAGACAGCACTCCTCCTTGTGGACAGCCCTTTCATACTATCCTTACTTCTGAGTGCGAGCCCCAGTGTGCCCTCACTCTTCTGCTACTCAGCATGCGCCAAAGCCATCTGTTAACCGTGTTGGGTATGAGATGGTCCTCAGCGCCCTTCACAATACTTTCTTTCGTGGTGTGGTTAAAAGCACCGTCCACGTCAAGTAGACTGGCCAAAACCAATCCTGTGTTCTTCATCCCCTTTTTCACGAACGCTACCGCCTCAACCAGAGCGGTATCCACCGATTTGCCTGTCTGATAGGCGTGCTGCCTATCGTGCAGGGGATGAGCTGCTAATGGTTCTTCTCTGATATATCTGTCCATCAGTCTCTCTATTGTCTTGCGGACAAAGGATGTCAAACTGATGGGTCTGTGGTCTTTCGGCTTTGAGTGCTGTGCAATGCTGGGTTTTGGCATGAATACCACTTTGGCCACTTGCCAGCATTCGGATATGTACCCATACGCTAGGCAAGCTCGAAAGAGTTTGACTAAGATGGGGGCAAGTAGATCGAGCCCCTTCTGTAACAGCGCCCGAAAGATGCCATCTGTTCCTGGTACCTTGAAGGGCTTGAAGGTACATACCGCCCATCTTACTCGGTGCTCGGCGCAGATTCGTCGCGCAAGCTCCCAATCTGCACGACTGGCCCTTAATTCATGCTGTTCCATCATGACTGTCTCGTACTAGGGAAAGTGCGTGTCCAAGAGACAGTCTAGTGCCGACCTCTCGTCTGCCGCCCATTCCCCCGAGCCAAGTCTTATTAGATTTCTCATGCTCTCGCAAAAATTCTTCCATCCGTTGCTTTTGGCTCTTCCGATTTCCTTTTTGTACTTTCTTTGAGCGTCTCTAAGAGCTTCTCTATCAGCTGGATTGTTCGTTCTCTTAGATCTATTATAAAGTCTTCTGGTCTTTTTCTTCAACGTCTCCAGTGTGGGAATCTACCAAGGGGCTACCTTTTGCACTGACTTCGTGCGTAATCTGCAGTTGTTTTCGAACGCACCAACGATGATGTTCTTAAGAACCTCCCCGCAGTGGTCGAGTTCTATCTGATTGCTATATCTATCCGGGAACGACTTGAGCTTTGCCCCCAGTTCTTCAACTTAGGTGGCCCAGTCCGTCTTCCTCGGATTTCTGTAGAGTCTAACTTTGGTGCTGCGACCCCTGATTTCGAAAACTATGTGGTTGTGATCCGATATGGAGATCTCGTCCGAGACCCTCCATCCCGTAATCGCGTTCCCCATGTTCCTCGAAGCCAGGGTGATGTCAATGACCTCCTCCCTATTACTATTTTGGAAACTAGGCTTACAGCCTCTGTTCAAGAAGTCAAGGTTGATGGTGGAGAGGAACTGCAGGAGCTTCTCTCCTCTGCTGTTCGTGTCCGAGCTGCCCCACACCAGATGGTGTGCGTTAGCATCGCACCCCATCTTCTTAGCGGAAACCTCTTGATACACTTGACCTGCCACCTTCAGGCCTGGGTTCTGCCGAGACAGCCTTTTCAGGATCGCCTCGGCATTGTGCTTTCCAGGGACAAAAATTGTGATCCTGGGCAGCTTTGGAAGGTCCCCCATTCCCACTGCCTTGAGGCTAGCACCCGCCCAGGGTACACAGCCTCCTAACTTTCTCTTTTAGCCACTTCGCGTCCTCCTGCGTTCTGCAGTGGAACACCCGTGCTCCACTCCAGAGCTAGTTGTTCAGGAAGTACGGGAAATAGTTATCCTCTGGTGCCTCGTCCATGCCGTTTTCCACAGACTCTAGCACCAGCTTGCCTTGCTCTTCACTGAGGCGGTCCTCCAGATAGGATTGCGGAGTGACCGCTATCCTAAGGGG
The DNA here is from genome assembly GCA_035583055.1 of Torymus tubicola. Lineage (NCBI taxonomy): Eukaryota > Metazoa > Arthropoda > Insecta > Hymenoptera > Torymidae > Torymus > Torymus tubicola. The sequence goes on from JAWWEQ010049344.1 coordinate 7,057, forward strand.
AATGGCGACCGATTCGCTATAGGTCGGACGCCCCGCCTCAATTGTTCTTTTCTTAATCTCTCTTGGGGTGGTTCCTTTTGGCAGGGGTCAGCTTGACACCATCCCTCGATTGGCCATCAGCCTCCTCTGTCACTCCGCCCCGCTGGGTTTCTTTCCTTTACTCTTTTTCTTTTTTTTGGTTACAGCCCCCTCAGTATTGCGGGCCTTTTGGCCCACGTCCTGCAGGGTGCTGTTCCCAGCTATTTCTATGCTAGTATTTCATACGAACCACGTCCTGCTGTGGATTCACTAGGGAGCTAGGGAGCTCAACATTTGTAGACGCTTTTGAAACTTCTTCCTCTATGTGTTGCATCGTCGTATAGATTTAAACAGCGGGTGTATTTGTGTTAGTGGTCGGGTAGTACTTTGACTCTCAGATTGCCCTTTCCGGAGACGAAGGCGCAGTTCCCCCCCCCCCCCCGAACCGGTGGCCTCGATAGAGCCCCCCTCCCTGGATTACTCCTTCCCGGGCCCCTATACTATCTGGCGGCCTGGGAGCGCCAAACAACCCAGTTTTTAAATTGTACTCTCGAGTAAGAAGAAAGATGTCCCTTGCGAGACGACCCAGATCGGGGAATTGAGATCTCCATAATCTATCCCGCATTCTGTGTGTAGTGTATAGGTGTGTTGCTAGTGTCTATTGTGTGTGAGTGTGTGCAGTGTTTCCTGACGGGTACTACCCAATTCGTCGCGTCAGGGGATTGCTCTTCGTTACTGCTCGAGCCGTACAGACTTTCTCGTTCTCCACTCCTCTGTGCGAGGAGTGGGGTCCAAGGCGTGCCCGGCCCGGGAGTCCAGCGCCGGACGTTCCTTGCAGAGAGCGGCGCGTTCCTCCTGCCATACGCCTCAGGACGGACACGCATCGTTCGTACTCTTGCCGTAAGACCCCCTCACCGGCCCAGGTCAGGTAACTAACCTGGCATGCGGCAAGGTGGCAATCCTTCGAGGGGGCCTGTTAGTAATGTACATTACACATGAATTATAGACTGTGCAATAATATTTCACGCAGCATTGTAAGAAAAAATAGCCATCTTGGCCGAATCCCATTTAGTTGTTTTCTCTGTAAATGTAAATATGATGCTGAGAATTTATAAAAGAATAATAAGTTCTTAGTAATATAACGACTATAGGTGCTTAATCTAGATTTTTTAAATTTCTTGTTGAATTGCTCGTTCCATGTCCGGAGCTAGTGCTGCTACATAACCTCCTTTCCTTTCTTTTCTATTCGGAATGAAAAGAAACGCTTGGATTAATCGGCACTGGTACCTACTGATGTTCTCAAAGATCTCGCTGAACCACTTACTATTACTTCGATCGGCAAGGTATCCAAGAAAGAATATACAAATATACTGTCGAGTGACGTTAAAGTTTCGGTGAAAGGAGACGCAATCGCTACATCCGCCGTCACCACGTTCTTCTCATATCTGACAAGCGGTACGACGGAACGCCGTCTTTTGAATTGCGATAAGATGTTCTCGAGCAAATATTACGCAGAGCTCACGTATTTATGCATTTGGCTCCAAAAATGGAAGCTATCGTCTTTCATGAGTGGTTTCTTGACAAAATAATATGCGGAAATGAACTATACCGTCATACAGAAAACAGTTCATAGTAACTTTCTATCATGTTTTAAACTATGAAATAGTGTTAAACAATTTGTTATTAACATTTTAATGCAAAAAAGGGTTTTTTCCATTTTTCGCTTATAAAATCTAAACTACAGAAACAATCTTGATGGTGTAAAAAGATAAATTATAGAGAATAGAAATTCAAACAAAATGAGACGACGAGCGACCCAATCGGATAATTAGAAACGGAGAAAATAAAAATAAAAATTTAGCTCTCCGCTATTTTTTAAGTTATAGTGCAGGACTTTCGTGAAGTAGTAGTTATTTATATCTACTTTACGTGTGCGAAAACCAGGCGCTGTCCGATTATTCGTTTTCGTGAAATTGAAATTTTAATTTTTTGGGTTCATTTTTTTCAGCATGTATGGATGCTCTTTGTGTCGTCCGATTTTAATTTTCAAAATCGATTTTAAAAGTTCAATTTTCATACTATAAAACGTCTATCTTGGTTCTTCGTTTAAAGCCTGTCAAATGTGTTTAAATCAATTATAAACATGACAAGAAACTGCTGCGTGCGAGAAAGCGGCCAGATAGTGGGGGGAGAGCAGCCGCTGAGAGGAAGCGTATATATAGCAATGCAAATAAATTGCACGTAGCATTAAATCTTTTCGTTGCAATATCTACGCGGCTATTAGAGCTATTTGAATTATCTTTTCTTTTATTTTGCGGTAAAAAATCCCGGGGAAACTGATTTTTCACTCAGATTAAAAAAAAAATCAATAGCAACCCAACTATTCCATATTTTTACATATATGGAATTCGTACACTTTCTTTAACATGATTATATTAATCTTAATAAATAAAGTGAAGTATTTTTATAAAACAGATTTATTTACAAAATATTTACATGTACTGCAGCTCTTCTTAATCTACTCTAAGTTTTTCGCCGGCGCTACACAATCGTTGAATGATTCATATTCATCGCTGCATTCATCCTCCGATAAAATCTCTTCGTCAGAATCGAACGATTGCTTTATTTGTAAATTAGAACAATTATCCTCGTTGCAGTGTGCACAAAGATTCGTGCATTGTAGACCATGTTTTCTTCAGCTACACGAACCATCTGTGCACCCTTTGTTATTACAAGAGCACGAAATCTGTTTAAGCAACTTTTTGGGGATTGGCGGGTCGACACTTCCTACAGGTACTAATCGATTATTCCGTACCTACCATCTCCAATCAGTTGCTTTAAGATTTATATTCCCTTTCGTTTGTATTTCTATTCTCTACAATTTGTCTTTTTACATCATTGAGATTGCTTTAGTAGTTTAGATTTTATAAGCGAAAAACGAAACAAACGCGTTTTTTGCATTACAATGTTAATAATAAATTGTTTTACACTATTTCATAGTTTAAAACATGGTAGAAAGTTACTACGTAATGCCTTCTGTATGACGCTATGGTTCGTTTCGGGATAATTTTTTTATCACGCAAAAAGTCTCTATAGATTGGCCTAATTGCTTGGCAGCGAGGAAGACGCGCTAGAGTTGCTTGCTGCGGTGCGCGCAAACCAGCTGGCGTCGACGAGCCAAGCGGTCCACGGTTGTGGGGCCAAGATGACTTGGTGAGTTTCGTCAATCAATAAAAATCATAGAAAAAGGAATTTTTTATATTTTTACGAAGACAATGTTATTTACATAAAAATATACATAAAAAACAATAATAATCCAAATAATCGGAATTCGAATCAAAACTCGCGAGAATAGTTTGTGCCACGGTATTAGTCGGTGAACTCTCCCTCATGGCCGCTCTTACAGCTAAACACTTACAAGGAGAGTATCTCAGATGCGGATCATAGATTATTCTCAAACTTTGAGATATGATTTTAAATATCGAAATATGAAGAAAGCCACAATATTAGATCCTAACGCTTCGACAAACTGAATATCGACGTTTTCAGCTGTATTTTAAGGAAATACTGAAAAAGTGCTATGTTTTTTATATTAACTATCTAGTCTAGACAAGTTTTACATATAATTTTAAACAAATACAATAAAACTAAAGAGTGCGAGCTTTTCATTCCTTTTTTTACAATTAGAAAATATCAACTCCTTCTAAAGTTACGATAGTTCAAAGTTAAGCAACTAAAAACTAGTTACAAATCGACGAATCCTAGAGCTTTAATTTCATGTGTATCTGATCCATATTTTATTGCTTAACTTTAAAATAACGTAACTTTAGAAGGAGTTGAAGTTTTATAATTCTAAAAGAAGTAACGGAAAACTTGCACTCTCTAGTTTTATTGTATTTTTTTACAATTCTATTTGAGACTTGGTTAGACTACATAGTTAATATAAAAGACATAGCACTTTTTTCAGTACTTCTTGAAAATACAACTGAAAATGTCGATAACTTCAGTTTATTCAAGCGATAGGATCTAATATTGTGGCTTTCTTCATATTTCGGTATATAAAATCATATCTCATAATTTGAAAAACATCTATGATCCGCATCTGAGATACTCTCCTTGTTAGTCAAGAGCCATCTTAGGCATAACAGGTGGGTTGAAAAGTCAAGGACTGTTTGCGAAGCTTGGTATAAATTAGCGTGTAGTAGGGAGAAAATTAGTCGCTACATTTCAATTTAAATTAGGGGTGTAAATTTTAAGACTGAGAGATATTTTTTGTTCTGTGAAATTTTTTATTTATAATACGGATGATTATCACAGGTTTAATAATTGGAGGAAATCAGTAGGTGAGCATGCCGCGCATGCGTGGTGAAGAGGCGGTAATTTTTAAAGCTGTAGAGTGGAAGGTTGGAGAGTATATCTATATTGTCGCTCCCTACGAAAACTAGCACATCTCAAATTCCTAACGAAGACTGTAGCGATCAAGTTACATCGCGCGCGTAGTTGTAACCTGCGCACGGCCGAAAATATTAATTGCGCTAGGGTGCGCTAAGGGCGCGCGTGATGAGGCGACTACAGGTCTCGAGCATCAAAGCTTGGGCCTCTCGGCCTCTTTTCACTCGAGACCACCAAGAAAGCAACACTACCCCGGATTGCTCCTCTGCCATCTCTGTGTGTTATCTACAAGAGAAGATTCAAGAGAAGTTCATCACAGCGGAGCAGCCGAAGCATAGTAATGGATTGTCCATAGTCCAAGATCAACTAGAATCCAAGCAAGATACTCGAAGGGGATTTCATGGATACCACGCATCAGGTCCTGAGTGAGAGAGCACCAAGGGACCATTCTTATGGAATGGACTAACAAGCTAAGTTTGTCATTTCTTCTCTATCTGTCGAGACCGGAATACCTTGTGGAAGATCGAATTCGAAACTAGTTTGCGATATCGGATATATTTTGTTTGTTTTTTTTTATGGATATACTTCTCTGAGATTATAGAATTTAGGGAGAATAGAATATCTGGCACGAGTAGAATTTAAACCGTATATGATTTTATGTGTATAAAGTATAGTTTAGCCGATACCTTTCATGTATTTTCGATTGTATTATAATATAAGAGTCCAATTATATAATTGATATTTATGATCATTATTAAGTTAATATTCAATCAGCTCTCCTTTCCCCTATCATTAGATATCCTATTTTAGTTTAATATAAAATCTAAAAATATATTACAAGACTAGCACATCTCAACTTCCCTGCAAAGACTAGCGCATTTCGCGCTTTCCCCGCCAAGACTAACACATCTCGCGCCTTCCCGGCGAAGACTAGCACATTTCACGCTTATAATTTTATAATATTTATTAAAATCAAAGGGTATATCAAAATATTTCCGTACAAAAAAGTCTTATTGCATCTAATTAATATGTTTATTCAGTAGCTACGTTCAGCGCGCTTCGCGCGCCCTATACCTTCCATTTTATTGTAAATTTTGTAAATTTAATGTTATTTTTTTTTTTTAAATTATTGTGAACCGATAGAAAATTAAATTTTAGTGCCCTTTTTACAGGCGATATGCTCTACCTATACATTGTTTAAAAAAAGAACTAACAATATCAATTAGAAATATTCGACTAGTATTAATTATTTAAATAATAATATTAAATAATAGGAATAGATACATTAATGAAAGTGATTAAAATAAATCAATTTAAATTTTCGCATTTTATAATCCTATATATAGTCAATATAGCTCGTCGTCACTTTATTTTAAGAATAATTGAGGTCATTTCGTATAATGTAGTTTTAAATAATTTTAAATATATGGCATTACTATAATTTTTATAAACGAATTGTCACGTAGGTTCTCTTTATTGAGGGTTTTCGAGAGAGAGAGAGAGAGAGAGAGAGAGAGAGAGTCCCGGGCGGTTAGTACCTGACTGATTCAATAGCGTTGCTCTGCCGACTTCCTCTTTCCCAAAAATGTGGAGGGAGGCGGAATGCTCCGGATGTAGGAAATGCAAAAGCTACGCTTTTGCAAGTCCCCGAAGCACCCGGTGATAGCCGACGCCCACAGAGGATTGTATATCCGACGCCGCGCGAGTCGAACGCACCACGTGCCGACAGACTGCAAGTCTGTCTACGTGACAGAATTAATAATACTAAGGTTAAACAGCGCGCTACGCGCGCCTATATTCATCTATCGTTTATTTCAATATTCGATTTCGAGACCGGGATTTCAGATCGCTCGAAATAGATTATCTGGAACGCTAAAATTATGTATTAAAAAAGTTTTTCATACAACTTTAATTTAGCTACTCAACTTAGAATATTTAAAATGAAAAGTCAATTGATCAACATCAGCCAATCAAGACGGTCATATTGTGATGATTTCATTCATCACTTTTTTAAAGAGGATTCCTCCATAGATTTAATAAATAAAATTCAAAGTGGATAGTAAAAAAAAAAAGATTTATTTGATAAATTAATTAATTTCACTTATCACTTTAACTCTTGTTTTAAAAAATCAATGGAAACAACATATATATGCTAATTAGACACATCCAAACTTGTTTGTACGGAAATATTCTTATATATTCTTTGATTTTAATAAATTTTATAAAATTA
>JAWWEQ010049345.1:0-13694 GCA_035583055.1 Torymus tubicola
GAAGCGATTTAGGTGATTTTAAAAGAAAAAAAAATTTTGACCTCTCGATTCACCTGAGAACTGCCCGTATATATATAGAATAATAATATTACATTTTTACATAATAAGTTACTAGCATGATATAAATATGACAAATAAGTTATGGTATTATTTTTGAATCACAATTATAGTCTTGATATTACATTTTAACAGAACACATTGTTTCTAAGATATTTGAACATGCACATTCTTAAAATTGCTTCTAGGATATAAAACAAGATTTGCCAAAAGTATGCAAATAGCTTAGTAAGCTAAGGTATTACAAACTATATGTGTAATTCAGAAATAATACCATAATCATGTATCTGTCATACTTATATCCTGCCAATAACTTATTACGTAAAAATGTAATATTATGATTATTTATCTATCCCAAAAATAATATCAGAATTTCCATTAAACACTTATAGCCGTCGAACAACTCAATCTCTATGTAAAATAGTATTTCATGGTTAAACTAAACGACATCTATTTAAATTATGTTTGTGAAAAATATTTTAAATATTAATAGTGATGTATCTGCCACAGAAAAACGGAAAATGTCGAAATCATATATTTTTATTAAAGCTTGTACGTTCGTCTGTATCAAAAAGTTTATTTTATTGAAAATTAAAAATTAAAAATTATTTTTATATTCTGCCTTATTTATACCGCTATTTTTTACAACATTCGTACATATAACGTATTACCTCGATATTTGCTAGCGCGAGACTTAGTCTATGTTCCGACATCCACTTAATTACCAGTTTCATTACCTGGCATAAGATGAGTTATGCCAAGTCCGCGTTTCGTACTTCCACGACCACCGCCACGTTGTCCACGTACCCTACGTGAAATACCCCGTTGGGCACGTCCAGGCGCAACAGACCGTTGTACGATGCAATCAAAATGTCGGGACCCAACAGTGATCCCTGAACACGCCTGCCGTAATTTCCCAAACTACCGTCCCTTCGCTCGATCTCGATAATGAGTGCGCTATCCCGGAAATAATCCTCTACGACGCGCATTAGGTAGTGTGAGACCATAAAGCCCCTCAGAACTGCGAGTAAGTCTGCCCATTGTGCCGAATTGAATGCGTTTTTAACGTCAAACGTTGCTACCAACACCAACGGTCGCGCCCCATGACTGTTGTATCGCAATTTGGATCTACCCCTTAGTAGCGCCTCCATACCCTTGCCGATCGTGTCTAATAGGCTAAACGTTCGGTACGCAAACGGGGATGTCGGATCTCCCTTCCCCTTGCTAATAAGCACAAGTTTTGCCCTTTTTCTTCGACTGCTGAAAACACCTTCCCTGAGGCACACGTTGTAGGTATCCAGTAGGGTGTCCGAGCATCGAAAGGCGATATATTTTAACACCTCCACTGGAATACCATCAGGGCCTGGCGCCTTGCAGCTCTTAAGCGGACTGATCGCTGCACGTAATTCAGCCTTAGTAAACGTGGGTATATCCTCCTCTCGCACGCTCTTATATTGAGTCTGTTCCCTCGGACGATGCTCAGAGAAAAGCCCGTCAACTATCACCCTTCTCAACCGCGTGCCCTTGATCTCCGGTGGCTTCATGGCTCTTATTCTATGAGTTATAATTTTGTAGCCTAGTCCTGATGGGTTGAAGTTAACTTCGTCACATACCTATTTCCAGCATCATCGTTTACTGAACTTAATCGCAAACCTTAGTTTTTTCTGTGCCTGTTTGAATTCAGCGTTAAGCACCATGGCCCCACATCATTCCCGCGCGTATTGCGCCCCTCTGCGGACCCTGAAGCATACCCTGCGTAATTCGGCGATCTCTTCTGCCAATAGTACTTTGGTTCGCGGCGGTTTCTATTTCCAGTTCGCAGCATGGAGGAATCACATGCTCTTACTATAACTCACGTTGCCTTGGTCACCTGGGATTCCACACGCTCCGGCCCTGATAAATCATTTTCGTCGGTGTTTTGTGGTACCCTCAGCACTTCTAGTAACCGATTCACATTTAATCGATCGGTGTTCCAGTGCCGTAACGATCTGCTCACTCGGAGTGCACCTACACTATCTTAAACCGTAAACGTGATGTACTGATAATCACTGCCTGGCTCTTCTTCCAAGACCTGCCAGTTACTAATCCTCGGTGCCAGTTGCTCAGATGCAAAAGTAATGTCGGGGATGGAGTCACCGACCTCAGGGCGTCTATATGTAGTCACCAAGCCCACGTTCGTAACTACTAATCCTAATCTAGCGGCCATCTCGAGTAAGTACCGGCCCTTACTGTTCGTCCCCGGCATACCCCACTCTATTGCCCTTGCATTAGAATCTCCTGCAACGAGTAGGAAGCCAGAGATATCCCGCAGTATGTCCTCCATACGTTTAACCTGTCTCCAAAATTGATTCTTGTATAAATTGGGGGATATGTACACGCTCACGTAGGCAACATCCCCGATGCGCGCCCATACAAACACTTCTCCCTCGCCTCGTCCGGTAATCCTTGACCTATGTCTGCAGTCCTAGGCCGTGTGATCTGGTTTACCACATTTCCTGCATAACGCGCTACGGTCCTCGTCTTTACAGTCTTTTTTTTAGGTGCCCGAAACCACAGAAGAACCACTACGCGTTTCCTAACTCGGTAGCTGAAGTACTCTATTTTAATCCTCCCTTTTCTTAGGAGAGTCATGGCCGCAGTCTGGTCCATTTCGACTATGACCATCCTCCGCTCTCCTCTACTAACATCAAATATGTGGATACTAAGATTGACGGTATCGCTCACCTCCTCCCTAATCGCGGCTTTTACCTCTTCTTGGAAGATCACGCACGTCATTCCGCCTATTTCTTGTGTAAGCCTTGGAGTTAAGCCTTAGATCTGATATACATTTTCATAGTTTTCCTGTATAACCCTCTGGAAAGCCTCTTTGACTTGCGATCGATTTCTCAGTTCTGAGAGTACCCCACCATTATCTGTTGGGCGGGTATTTCTTACGACTGCCTTCGCATCCTCAGGTTTGATCTTGGACGTGAGATCCTTGAGTATCTCTTGAGTTTTACGACTGAAGATACGTTGGCATAAGAAATGAGAAAAAATTAATACGTGTTGGCTCTGGATACAGTATTCACCTTTGGGAAGTCAGTGTAGAAGCGGTATTTATAGAGCGCTTTTCGCAGTTTGGAACGAGGACTAGGGTTTCAGGAGGCATATTGCCCTCAGAAAACTTGTATAAAAGGTATCTTATATCATTGATTGATCATAGGCAAAGTCCCGATCAGGGAGTGAGCCGATATATTGGCTTTCAGGCTTGGAAGGGAACAATAAGTGTTGAAAATTTCAAGTTCGAAAAAATATTATTTTAAATAGTTCATAACCATTTTTCATTATATAAATATACGTTTTTGATGTATTTTTCGATGCTGAATCAAAATCTAATATTAAAAATACACTAAACCTAAAAACAACCGTTATAATAGGGTGTATTTTATAAGATAGAGATCACAAAGTTAAGCGATACAGGATAGGTAAGGAGGGGTGGGGAAAAATAAATCTACCTTAAATTGTATAAAAAATTAGTAATAATATTGGATAAATGAATATTTTAATATAAAAACAAAAATTGAAAAAGATTTTCTGCTGCGCCAAAATATTGGCTTTTTGGCTCTCTAGCGGTGAATATACCGTGTAACCCGCGGTCGGGCTGCGGGCTCTTCAGGGGATAGAATGAGGGACAGGCATAAATAATATTTGAATCAATTTTCATGTTTTAATAATAAACTATTTATTTAATTAAACGACCGCCAGCCGCTCACGTGGCACGTTGCATGAGACTATTCAGGGAATGATCGCGGGTTCTCTACGCGAATAGTCGCCCCTATGCGACTCTTGTATCCTGGGGAACTCTATAACCGCGCACTTGTACTCGGAGGTACATTACACTTTAATATTAATGCGGCCGTACACACACTTGGTAGGAGGAGGGAGGGAGAACAGAGGGATCACCACAAGATTTGCCACTTACAATGATAATCTTCGTATAAGCGCTGGGCGTCGTTAACCAAGTGGTGGTCTGCACGGATCTTCGGGCAGCAGTGGCGAGGATACTCTTTCAGGAGGGCTCGAGGTTGCGCAACGGTGTTTGGAGCAGTATTTCGGCAATGGCAAGACCAGATGATGAGACGATGTCTCAAGGCTTCAAGGATAGTGTATCTGTCGCATACGAGCGTGGTGCTTGCTATGCTGGCCTACAGGAGAATGAGTGAGGCTGGCGTTCGCGCTCTCCTGTATCGTAGGTCTTCGCACTCTGCTCGTAGAGATCGGCGAAAAGTCCCGAACAGGGCCGAGCGATCGCGATTGTACCGCGATCGCCGTATCTACTGCTGCTGCGTACTGTTTGCATTACGGGCTGCTTCCAATGCTATTTTCTACAGCAAATGCAACCGCTGCTTTTCCCTGCTTAACTTTTCCTTTGGTTGGTGGCAACTTGGCATGTGAGAGCACAGGATTTTAGGGCTAGGGAGGAGGATCATAATAACAGTGTGTGTGCTTAGTGTGAGTGGGTAAATTGTACAGAAGAGATAGTTTAGTCGGCTTTAAAATACTCTTACCAGGGTAACGAGCTCCCCTTCAGAAGGTCTGGTGCATTGTAAGTCGTTGTTATACGTCTGACTGTTTAGTCAGCGGGCGTTCTCAATTGTATCATGGCAATTTGCCATGTTACAAACTCCTCCCTGCCAAAGTGAATTAGACGTTTACTTATGTCGAATTCGAGTAAATAAGAGTGAGTTTTATATGACAAGATAAATAAAGTCACTTTGGGAGAGATGAGTGTTCGGCAGAATATGGGGGAGGGGTCTAGAAGTAATAACGGTGCAACGTGCAAACGATCGCATATACTAAGGTCCGTATCGTGTGTAGGTGTGACAACTATGTTCTAGCCTATTGGCTGGCTAACCCTTATAAAGGTAAGAAAAAAAATAATACACAAACAAAAATATAAGGAATGCAATTTATACAGTTTTTTTATTACTTAGATACTATTAGCTGTTGAGCAGTATCGGCTCCTCTGGGGGCTGGCTGAGAGCCGTCAACCATACGGCTACTGAGTCTTCTGCTGCTTATTAACTTAAAACTATTATTTTTACATAATCAAATTTATTTTTTTGTTCGCTCGTGCCCTATCTTGTGAAGGCTATTGATTACTTGTGCGTAATCTGGAGTTAACTCTACTGATCCTTTTTGGACTTATGATAGGCAGTTTTGATAAAAACATTTTTTTATTTTATTTTTTATTTATTTAGCCAGAGTAATACAATAGTAATACATTATTTTTGCTGACAACCAGACGTACATCATATGCCTGGAGCAGCAAAAACATCCTATAGAGGTATTCAAAGATACCTGTACATAGGTCTGGTACACTTACAAACTAACTTAAACTAACCTAAAGACTAAGTTATTTCCAAAGAAAATAAATAGATATAAATATAAAAATATAATTTGAAAATTTAGTATATAATTCCAGTTCAACAATAATATTATCTATATATATGAGAGATACATATATTGCACAATTTTAGATAATATAAATTTTATTGCAATATATTAGTATTTATCCATTTTTTAAGGATTATTTTGTTATAGCTTTTAGTAATGTCTAGAGTTTTTAGATTTGGATCAGTTTTTGGCAAGCAGTTAAATACTTGAAACGCTCTGATGTAATTACTTTTTTCACCAACAGCCTTTGAACACTTAGGTGGCTTTATAATATTATTTCTAGTTCTAGTAACTGCAGATAAGTATTTGTTTTTTAGTTCATCGTAATGGTATGAAACACATTGGTACGCAAAAATATGAGTTAAATTGGCGGATCATTCTGTACAAATATATTTTTATTTACAATTTTTAATATTCTATTCCGAGTATTGTGAAGCAGGTTTAGGGCAGTTTTAGTAGCACCTCCCCATGCAATATGTCCGTAGCTAATTATGCTGTGGAAAAATGCATAGTATATTACTTTTAATACGTCTGATTACATGTACCTAGATATTTTACAAAGTATATAAATTAAATATTTAGTTCTCTTTATGATATATTCAATATGTTTCACCCATCTTCGATTGTAATTTAAGTGGTTTCTTTTAGCTACTCTTGAACACGGGGATCTCTACTCAAGGATTTGTTTTCTCTCTCCTTCTTACTGGCGGCAAGGCGCTACAATTTTTCCTTTCTGGTTCTATACCAGTGACGGGAGTTCTCAAGAGTCTACAAAAAAAAATAAGCATTACTGTAATCTTACAATCACCGACGCGACGGATTACTACTATTACTTCGGTGCTCATTCGATTGCGATTAATGCAAAAGATTAACGGTTCCTTCAGACGAAGACTATCTGAATAAGGGAATCTTATTGCCTTGACAGCTATTACATTTTCCTTCATTCCGCGGGGCGATATGGAGTCATTGCTCAGAGGCTCTAGCCTCAAGTATACGAGATGGACTAGAAGGGGCAGCTTTCGTGCGTTGTTGCATGCGGCGAGCTATTTCGCACTGCAGTTGCTCATTGGTCTCTTGGATCTGTTTTCGGACTACGTATACTCGTTGCTCATGGTTGCTCGATCGGAGGAAGGGTCTTGAGGTACTCGATGAACGTATTGTAATATTATCGCGGTGCAGTCAATTTACGGTGATGAACTAGAGGACAATCTAGATGGTTAGTTCGTACTTGAGAAACTATTTTCATCGGGCGATATGGTGTGTGATCAGATAGAGTAGTAACGTCTCCTTGATTTGTTCCGCAGTGCTGAGCTTTCGTTCGACTATATGGCCATGCGGGCTGATTGCGAAGTCTAACTGTTTGAAAGTGCCGTAAATTATACATGAGTAATATGATGTGGGTGTTAGAAATAAATGTAAACAACATTGAGTAAAAATTAAACTATAATATATATTAAAAGTGTCTATAGAATTTTAATTACTATTACATAATTACTGTCGAGATAAAGTTACAATTAAAAAGTTGAGTGTATAACTGTTACAAAATTGGATGAGTCTGTGAGTGTTACAAAATTATGTTTGTGTAAATAAGTATATGAGTTTTACAATTTGAGTTTACATCAAATATTACTGATTTGATGGTGATTGAGTTTTCAATGAATTGCCATTAGGTATTATTGATCTAATCGTGATTGAGTATTCCCTGCTGTATAGCTTGGTTATGCTTTCATGGTAGCAGCGCACTTGTATATAAAATGGTCGCCTTGGTGTGAGTTGTTACCTTCTCGAACATAGCGATGATATTAATAGGCTACGCTGATGAATTGGTCCAGTGATGGTGATTCTGCAACGATGATCAAACATGAGAAAGCCGGTGAGATGAGTGCGAGGATGTGAAGCTGCCGATGAGAGAAACGAGATGAAAACCATAGTTGAGAAAGCTGGTTGAGCAAAGCCAGTTCAGAACCGCCAGGGTGAGTAGCACTGCTATACGAGGAGATGAGTGAGAGGACTAAACTTGAGGTTATCTGACTTGAGAACAGCCTAAAGTGTGCATTGAGTTTTCCACGTGGTCGTCTCGCTGAGACTTGAGTAAGAGAGAGTGCCGTGTGAGAAGTACAACAGGCCGCATGGCGAGCACACTGTACAGACGAAGAGTGAGAGAGTTTGAGTTTTATTTGACTAAAGACCAAGGTCCAGTATAGTCAAGACGTTTTACAAGAACGGCAATGTCTTGAGCGTACAGTGGCGATATTAATTAAAAATAAAAAAATAAATCTCAATATCTTAAAAATCAAAATAAAATATAAATAATCAGAAATACATGAATCGTAGCCTCACAATGAATAGTGTTTACAAATCAAAGTAATAAACAATATACAAAAGTAGCACTTGACGGAACAATCTTACAAAAGTTGATACCGCGCGTCACAGATAGCTTAGCATACAATTATAATCGTGTCATTTAATATTAAAAGCTGATTTGAGGCATAACTCCCGCAGTCGTGATTTAAAACAGAGAGAGAAAGAGCACATCCGTCTTCATCGTTTTAAACTTGTCATCAAGGCGTAAGTCAAATCAGTGTCTCTCTCATTTACATGTGTAAAAGTGAGAGAGACAGCATGAGTTTTTGAGATACTCGGCTAATCAGTGTCGCGAGTCAGCTGTTACGCAGAGAGCAGCTGATGAGTGCTGGCATCGCGTGACCGTCTGCTGAGTTTCTTTCAACCGTGCAACTGCGGGAGATTCAAATCATTGATAATTCCCAAACACTAACGTTTGAGTTCGTTATGTACTCTCAACTTGTCGGGCGGTTTTCATTCCTAGTGGCGTTCTAAGTATTATCAATAAATTCCTACTGCTCAATCGCGTCCTTGGATCTAATGTTTCGCTCCATTAGCCAAATATCTTTACATTCCGGACATCTCGCCACCGATACGCACCAAAGCCCGCACCATAGGCGAAGCACCAGCAATGGTGGCCTGCATTTGGCCCATGGGTGGCCACTGTCACCACAATTCCAACAGTAAATTCTTAGTGTTAAGCTTGTAACCGAAGCTGTGTGGACAATGGTTTGTAAATGCTTCAAGCCATGATGGGAAGGTTTATGGTTAATGAATCTAATACTTTTATTCCAGTTGGACAGGGGACCAATTTTAAGAGACATCAACGCGGGAATCATAGGGGTTTCTACTTGTTTCTCACTGGGAATCTCAATAGAGTTAAGAACGGGGACTTTTGCTTTTGACTTCTGTCTGACTTTGGGTGCAACGGGGAAATCTCTATTCTTGACATCTTGACGAGGAGCAGACTTTACTCTACCTAAGTTAAAACGACGACTTACTTCCCGTACGTGAGGACTACAACCTGCACTGCATGCTACTCTATAATCAATAGCTGAATCACTTGCATAACTTAACATACTAAAACTACTAACTGTATTAAGCTAGAGTAAGCTTGTCTCAATTATATCTCGGGTTTCTCTATAGCGGTTTTTAAGCAACGACTTATCTTCTCCTAACTTATTTAACAAACGAGGACAAGACTGGATTTTCTTATTAAATTCTTCAAACACTATCTCATCTCTTAGGGCATTATCACAACGTACTGACATTCGTGTTCTAATATCGCTTTGACTGATGCTTGAACTCCCGGCGGCGAATTCAAGACTTTTACAATTGCAACGTTTCCCGGGTCGCTTACACCGTTTCTTATCAGTTAGTAAAATACAACTGCTAGTACTGCCTAACGGACTCTTTGGTACGGATAAATCGGAATTAACTACTCGGGACGCACTACCAATCTCTGTGATAGAGGTCAACCTACCTTTGATCGGGTTAAACTCCTTGTTCAATCTAGGGGGGATCTCGAGAACATCAACTTTAAACTTTCTCTGACTGATGCTTGAACACCCGGTCACGAATCCAAGGCTTTTGACTTTGCGCCGTTTTGTGGATCGTTTGCAGCGTGTGATATCAGCCAGAGAACTGTCGCTGCTAAAACTATTTAGCGTACTATATATTTCACTTAGGTTAAAACTAAAATCACGAAAACTACTTTTCTTTTTACGGGTATCGCTATTCGCATTACCCGACGGCTTCGCAGACTATAGCACATCGAATACAACTAACGGGAGAGATCACGGGTCTCATTTTCGCAGGGGCTAAACAGACTAAGTCTACTCAAATTGGAGTTTTCACTCTCACTTAAATTAAAATTAAAATTACTTAAACTACTATTCTTATTACATGTATCGTTACTTAAATTACCTCACTGCTTCTTATACTCTAGCGGATCGGATTCAAACAAGAGGGAGAGATCATAGATCTCATTTGTGTAGGGGCTTGTCAAGCTAAGTCTAATCAAATCGGGGTCTTCGTTTATTTTATAACGGGTAATTTTACATATAGGGCACTCTAGCATGGGAGACGCGGACTCAAACAGCGGATAGATAATACCACTTCCATGGGGAGAGGCTAAACTGAAATTATTTAGGCTGGGACTCTCAACTACGAAATCGTTTTTGATAGGAACTATTTCGGTTCTGCGGGGACTAGAAAAGTCAATTTGTACAGGGGTTCCCAACTCTCGGATAAAGGGAAAGGCTTCGTCTAGAGGGCTCAACTGCGCGTGCCACATAAGTCGGCTGTAGAGGCTCTATGCCTCTGGCATCGATATTAGGTGAATCGATTAGCGAGGGAATCGAATCTAAACTTTCTCTTGTGGAACACAGGAATCAACTCTAGATTCTTCAGATCGGGACTAATAATAATCAACTAGCGGAATCTCTACGTCTGAAACTAAAATCAAAGAGTTCATTTGCACTGAAAATTTATCAGACATTACAGTTTTAACACAAAAAGAATTTCGCGACGCGTTACAACATGTTATGGTTTCACTATGCACACTAATATTGACAGAACCGTCATGTAAAAGGTTAGATTCTATACTAGAAGATTTGGTCGTAACTAATATCTCGGGCTCGAGATCATTCGTTAGCGCGGAGCCAATATACAATCACGCTCGGGATCCCACGAACACGATCTTAATCCATAATATTGACATAATTTCAACCGCAATATGCATTCGCGAATCTCGGCAGGACTACGATTTACATTTAAACCGATACTTGCAGCTTTAGAAATGATTGATTCGTTGGCCTCTTGGTCTATCCAATTTTCGATATACTTAACTCTATGATTCGGCTTGAAGGTTCGCGCGGGTGGTAAGCTAAATTCGTCATTACGACTTTATAACGGGGACGTTTTAACAACACAAAACGGAACTACTCAATTCTTTAAAACCGAATAATTTAAAGATACGCTAGTAACTCTTCTGGGCAGTTTTACTGTGTAGAATCTTTATATATTTTGGGATGAAAGCAAAGTGTGAAAAGCTTAAGGGACATTACGTGTTCGGTAGCTGGCTATCTATTCTGATGGCAATACGTTTTTGTTATACGTCTGATTGTTTAGTCAACAGGCGTTCTCAATTGTATCATGGCAATTGGAATATACATGCCACTCACAATCAGTGTAATATGTAACTTCTTTAAATGGAATTTTATTCTTGTGAGTTCAATTCAATCATTTTATTTTTATCTTTATCATAAGAATAGACAAACCATTATTTCTACTGTATTAGAAGTATTCTTGTTTCTTCTTTTACACGTTCAATTGAGTTTTAGTGATGCACATTTTTGGTCAGAATATTTGTATTTAGTTAAATGAAGTGTTCCTGTCTTGAAATTTAAGCAAAATTGTCACGGTACGATTATAACATTGCACTTTAAAATTATTTCAGAACTATCTTTACATAGAAGATATATAATTTTTCTTTCACATAGGCAAATAATCAGAATGTCTAGAAGAAAACAATCTCTAAAATAATTACTATCTAAGAAAATAAACTGCTTAAATCAGATGGGGTTATGTTCTCTGTGAATGCGATCAAACAGATATACAACTATGTTTACACTTCTTCAGCAGAAGGTACGCATATATAATAGAGAGAATCATGGAGAGTATTCGCATAGTAAATTGCTGTCAAATTTTCGATCATTATATGCTTAATTTACGAAAAAATATGTGTTAAATTGTCACAAAGTAATTCCATAGAATTTAAAATTTCATAATATAGTTAATTATATTTTTATAATTAAAGCCAGACATAAACTTAATAATTTTTGTAATCCTTGTATTAATATCTCTAATAATTATATCTTTTCATATTTAAGACACATTTACGAAAATTTATTTTTTATCAGTATTTTATAAAAAAAAGTAAATGAAAGTTTTTCGTTGTTTTAAAGATATTAAGTCATTTAAGTTAAATCATCGTATCGTCCTTATTTTTTTCATCTTTTATTTATAATATTCTTTTGGCTTTAGGATAACATATAATTAAAAAATTCAATAAAATAAATTAGATTTTGTGACCAGGAAATCGTCAGCATGGACGTGCCGCTCCATGGAGAGTGTCGTTGGAAACTGGAGAAATTCTCTATCGATCCCTCCAGGTCGATTTTTTAATTTTCGTAATAGCTCGACTCTGCGTGAACGCAGACATTGAAAAGTTTGATTTTGACAATCATATCACCATGCCAACCACCTAAGTGGGTGTATTTGGAGCTGTAAATTAAGAGACGCATAAGCACGCACGTGCTAGCCATGTGTTCGAGTCGGAAGATGTGCCGTGCCTTTCCTCACGCACTGGCGCACTCTATTACAAAAAAAAAACTATTTCTGTGTACCATCTCTGAGCGAAAGTTTTAGAAATTGAAAACGACTATCATCACGAAAGCATTTTCCCCTGAATTCAGCCAATTACATTCAAATACTAAATTACTTTTTAATCATACTTTTAATGTTATTTTAAATAATTGTAAATAATTTTTAAGTAAGCCGTAAAAATTATTTTTCCAGGACAAGAAAAAATAGTAAGAGCATTTATGGAAATAATGCAAAATATGTCCAGAATAAAATCATGTGTCAGACCAGCTATGTGTAAGCCATATGGAAAACAATCGGAAACGCTGCAAAAAAGTAAAGTTATTAAGAAATCAATTTCTTTTAATGAATCTGTATTCATAATATATAATTTTAATATTAGACTATCGAAATATACCTCACTCGCTATCGGTCGCTCGGTTTAAGTGTATTTTTTATGGTATTACATTTTTGTAAAATTATATTGTAATTTAATTAAAATATTTTATTTATTTTTTTATTTATTATTAACCAGAGTACATACAACGAAATATATATTTTAATTATTTAAATAAAAACTTTTAAAGAATTTTTATATAATTAAGAATTTATATATATATGTGAGACGTTCCAATACTTTTTTAAAAAAGTGTGCGCGTAGATCATGTATTTCAGTCAAACAACATCAATTTTTTTTTTACAACGATTTGAAATCAGTAAAAAAAGCGTTTTTGCAAGAATTATAAAATTTGATATGGAGCTTCTCCGCCAATTTTTAAAATTTTTTAAATTCATAAAAAAAAGGCTTTACAGTTTAAGGTTATGTGTGAGCTTAATAATGGCCTAATTCAATTTTTATTCGAGATAATCAAAAGATAATTCAAAGACGAAGAAAACCATATATAAATGCTATCAAAATACTAAAAATTCGAGATTTGGTCAAGTTTCAAAATTGACACAAAATAGCTAAAAAATTGCGCATTTTTCGACTTTTAAATGGTAAAATCTCGACTTCTAGAACATTTAAGGAGCTGAAATTTTACAGAACTTACTTTTTTTACTAGTGCTTTAACATATTTAAAAATTAGCAAAGTCCATGACCTCATCGCACACACTTTTTAAAAAAAGTATTCGAACGTCCCATATATAAGTATGTGACGGGCGCGTACATAGACATAGTTGCGAACTACGAGAACCATTCGAATCACGCGCGGCCGGGAGTAATAGACACTCCTAGAGCCATCGGGTACCGCGCGACGAAACGAGTATGCATGGCACGAAGAAAGGCGGCGATGTTCGCTACCGTCGTTAGTCGAACAGGTTGCAAGTTAGCAAGTGTTGTGTGAATATAGATATAAAGAAAGAGTGAGGAACGTGACCTGCAATCCGACATCGCCGTCTGCAGGGCCGTACCGGAGATAGATAGATAGATATAGCCTTTATTTGCCTAAAAATGGCAAAAGATTCACAAGTATACATGTATACAAACAGTT
>JAWWEQ010049346.1:0-13694 GCA_035583055.1 Torymus tubicola
ATTTTTTTACCTATTTAATGTTCGAATAATGTGGAAAAAAGCGTTTCACCGGGAGCTAATAACTAGACAAGAAAAGTACCTATTTTATGGCCCAGTCTAAAATAAATAGTCAGTTATTGGGTAAAAAATGTTTTGGATTTCAACGAGGGTGATCAAGATGATAATCTCAAAAAAATAAATCAATAAACAAATAGTACACGCGAGAAACGTGTTCAATGTAGCTCGTAATTTAAAAACTAGAATAAAACTTTACACACGATTGATTATTTATCACGAAATGCCTATTATCTTGACGAGATCCCTATATATAAGAATACGAAGAATTCTATTAAAAAAGAAATTGTACAAGGTGGGCATTGTACCTTCAGTAATACCATCCCATTCAATTGGAGTTAAAATAAAAATATATTTCCCGGAATATCCCTGGCGAAGTTTTCAATTGAAACGTACTTTTCGCGCTACTTTCCCTCGAGAAGAAGTAAGAAGAACAAAAAAAATGCGAAGAATTTCATCGAGAGAGAGAGAGAGAGAGAGAGAGAGAGAGAGAGGCGAGTCGCAAAGTCGGCTTGAGCAAAGAACTCGGAATTTCTACGATCCTCCTGAGAATCCACGGCATCTGTCATTTTTCATTTCGAGCGCAGTGGGGCGCGAACAAACGGGTATAGTTAGCTGAATACTCAGCCATCGTATTTTGCGGTCGTACGTTCCGGGCTCTCGCCTATATATATATATCTATATAGTAAAGTGTAAGTAATGATTTTAATATAAAAAACATTACTTTGTGTTTTCATTATTTAATACACACACACACCTAAGACCCAACCGCTACATTATAAAAGGATTATTATTATTCTTATCTCAGCCGCACTCCGTGCACCTTTTCAACCCACTCAAACCCATCGATCGCTCACTTATATACACACATCCCATACGCATGTATCTGTATTATCAGCATCGCCATGAGGTATACCACACGCAGCCGGTCGTTAACCAGAAGCTCTACTTTCTCCTCCCTCTTTCTCGCCTCGCGAATCCTAACGATTGACTATATACCCTAAACCTTTGCTGGTATGTGAAAGACCATTTCGTTCGCCAACTCTCTGCTCTCGTATAGGATTAAAGGCAGCGGCAGCCGAACGCTCAAAAAAAAAAACGAAGAAGAAGAGATGGTATAGCACTGCACTTTTCTTCCTCTAACTTTTACGAGCACTGACGCCACGCCACACCACTGCGCGCCGGACTTTTGCGGCTTTCGACGCTACGTCGTTTCTCCGATTCTCGGCGCTTCGTTTTTACCCACACATATAGAGCTAGAGCATGGGTACGGTAGCAACGCGAGGGAACGATTAAGGATCGCCGGAGGGATTCTATCGCTTTATTGGCAGTGTGGCAGTAGCTGTTAACGCGACGCCTATACCCCATCGTCGAACTGCTCTTTTGCCCAGTAATTTTTAATCGTACGTATACGGATATATATAGGTATGTAAGGTATGTTTTAACTATATAGGGGTTCATTGGTCGTTGAATGGATGGTAAATGTGC
The DNA here is from genome assembly GCA_035583055.1 of Torymus tubicola. Lineage (NCBI taxonomy): Eukaryota > Metazoa > Arthropoda > Insecta > Hymenoptera > Torymidae > Torymus > Torymus tubicola. The sequence goes on from JAWWEQ010049346.1 coordinate 1,543, forward strand.
ATCATGATTATTTTGTTTCGCTATACGGGCAATTAAATATTCGGGGAAACGTGTGTACATATATATATAATTAAGCGGAGTTTTACGGTGATACCTATACTTAAAAAAGCAGGATGAGTCTTTTAATAAGTTAATCGGTATCGCGACGATATGTATATATATATATATAGTAATAATAGAAGCTGTAATCGTGCGACATCCGCTGCCGCTCATAACGACGATGCTTTTTGCAAATGAGCGAGAATCGAATTTGCATATATCTTATGTACACGCGTATCCTGAGGATCCCAACGTTTATTTACAAACACGCGCCGAGGGATCTGTTGACATTTTTCTCTCTTATTTTTTTATTCATTAAACCACGGACGAAATTAACCTTCAGGACAATTATTCAAATGACCGAGCAAAACGTTGACGTTATTCTCTTTAATACTGCGCGTGCGCGGGCTCGATGAATTTCCTTTAAATATGTATAAAGCAAAAGAACGTGGCGTGAGAGTACGTCGAAAAAAAAGCGGGGGTTATGGGCTTTTAATATGCAGTTGGGCCGAAAATTGCGCTTGCTTGCTGAGCGAGAGGGACTGCAGAGAAGAGAAAGAGCCGGACGTGCGACGAGAGAGGAACCAGACAATCAGCTTTTGCTCCTAGCTTTCTCCGTTGGTGGGGATGAGAGACACGACACACTGTCGTCGTTTGCTAAGGAGGGATCCTATATATATATATATATGTTACCTGCCACACAGCGAGGGCAGCGATCGCGACGCTTTCGCACGGTCCATGCTTTTATATATATATATACTATTATCTCTTTCGCCCGCGCACGACTGACTGGCCCTCCTTGGCTCTCTCTTAGCGAGCAGGGCGAGTACGATACACTTATCTCTTGAGAGAGAGAGAGAGAGAGAGAAAGAGAGAGGTGCGCTTTTATTTTCCGCTGACGAATATGTAATTTCGCGGACCAAAGAGTTTCTTTTCTTTTCTCTTTGTTTTCATGCGATGTGCGCTGCGTTACGTGTAAATTATGCGCTCTTTATATAATGGCCGCTTTTGACGAGCGCGAGATATGGCAAATTGAAACTCGGTTGAAGGTGAGAATTGGTGCTTTAGATGCTGGTAAGATAAAGAGACTTACGTTTATGTCGATTAATTTGTAATCAAAATAAAAATATATTTTTATATATTGAAAAATAGCCGGTTATGTTAGGTGTATAACATAGTGGATAGAAAATAGTTGTATTTGTTCCTACAACGATTATATTTAAATAGAAATATTTTGCTTCTTAGATTAACCAATTAAGTGTAATTAAGCTTATCTAGCAAATTTAGCTTTTGATAACATCAAAATAAAACTTTTTTAGTTACGTTTAGAATTGTAGGAAAAATTGCACAGTTTTATACGAAATTATTAGCTATCATCGATTGGTCAGTTTCGGCCAATTGCGCGCAAGCTCAATTCTGATTGGCCGAGAGCAATTAGCCAATCAGATGCGTCGCCGATGAGTATATGGCAAGGGGCAGCGGAAGTACTTATCGGCACTTGATCTACTTTGCTTGACAAGTAAAGAGGTACAATAAAAAATATAACTATTGACTCCTTCAAACATTTACTGAGCTATCTTGGCATCTACCATCAAGGCGTTGACTTTATCAAACAATTACCAACAGAAATCTCACAGATAATACTATCCAAATTGGACACCCAATCTCTGTCTAATGCTTCCCAAGTCTCTCGTAGTTGGATATCTGTTTGCAAATCCACTTCTACATTCCGACAACGCATCCGCCGTACCATACCACGACGTAATCGTCAACTTTCACGAGCAATCCTTCCTACAACTTCCAGTCTCCCAGACATAAACACTTACCGGCCACCTCTAATCTCAGTTCATCAACCAAAAATGATCTTTAGCAATACCAAAACGATCAATTACAAATCTCGTCCTCAGACGAAATCAATATATAAATCTGATCTCGCCAGAGAAAACCTAATCCTAGATTATAAGCTATTAGCATAAGTTAGTAGCATAAGATTAATGTATATATTAGTTTATAAGATTTGACAAAGTCAACTCCGATTGACAGATTTATTGTAAAATATAATTTTAAGATCCAAAATCCATGGCCATTGATTTAAAAACGTAAGTTTAGAAGAGTATAAATTAAAATATAATTTTGTACAGAATTGTAAAGCACTCTCAATCACAAAACTAGCATGCTACATTATAATGAAAAATATGTGTAAGAATACATGCCGTAAATCCGTATGATACTCATAAATTAAGGGACATTGTAAATATTAAAACACCGTTCTCATATGTATAATGGCTTTCTAAGCCGACGTCTAATTGTGCATAAGATTCTTAGTTTTCTTGAAAAATTCAGTTCAACACTGTTTTTACCAAATTATTTAATAAAATAAGATTGAGAAGGATTGTTAAAATTTATTTTTCAAAATATCTAAAAGAAGTTTAGGCGACTGATGTATACAATATTCAGCTGTTTTTATTAATTTACTGTGTGTGAAAGCATATTAACTGATGACGCAAATTTAAAAAAAAACTGCACAGTATCATGATTTTAAAAAAATCTAGACATTTTTAGTGTTCTTTCTGCAAAAAGTTGTCAAAAGCCATCTTTAACTAAAACATCTTGAAAAGAAAACAGGACTAGAAATAAGGAGCTCATTACTTTAAAAGCTTATTATTCGAAGCAGAAAAAGCTTTAATAGCATTCAAAAAATTATATAAGTACAAAAAATGCCATCTTGCTTGTGACCAATAAATTCTAATATTTTAATTGTAATTATTCCACCATGCTAATAAATAAAAACATAAAGTAGTGTACCATTTCTCTCTACACTGTCTGTAGTTAATCTAAGCGAAGCTAAACAATTTATGTAACCGTCGCAAGTAAGTAAAACCAATGTACCTACTTAAAATCGATAGATTATAAGCTCTGTAATTCTACAAGAAAAACCGTCCCGATCCCGCATAAATTGCGCTAAATAAATAACGTAATAATTCCGAATCTTTATTATGCAATCGCTATCGTTGTACTTTATCCGCCCACGTCTGTGCGCCCCACGTTCTTCTCGTTCTCTTTTTTTTTTGTTTCTCTCCTCTCCTTATCTCAGCGTCTCGTTTACCAACTTCTCATCCCTTCCCTCTTTCTTCTTTTTCCTCTTCTTCTTCCTCCTCGGTACGCAATCGTCTCTCCTTATCCCCTCGTACTATATATACTCCCGAGAAGTGTACGCGTGCGTGCGCGACGAATTTAAATTAAAAGAGCGCCTGCGGTGTCTTCCTCACCGCCGTCGTAGTCGTTACCTCGCCAGACATGTATGTGTGTGTGCAAGCGTTACTTTTTTTTTCCATCGGTCTTCCATGCCGCGTATATATATAGTCGTCCTTTTGTTTCACCGACAACGGATTAACCCGTTTGATCGGTTCTGTGCAGCGCCTCACACAGCACGTGGCGAGTTGTCGGTGTTCGGTGGCCTGTGTGTGTGTATATATGCGCGAGCGTATATATATTCGTGAAAAAAGAGAGATAGAGATTGGTTGATTCTCTGTATGGAAGCTTTACATTTTTCAGAAGCTACTTTTTGCCTTTTCGAGTGCCAAACATTTACCTCGTTTCTATACATCATTTATTTACAGTTTGTTCTGCTCAATGCTTCATAAATTTTATTTCACTTTTTATCTTCTCGTCTCATTCTCACTATTGTTACCGATCGACGTATTGGTTTTGAATAATTAACTTTTAAAGTGTACGCCCTTTAAAATTTTCATTCCATCGAATTGCATCGTTGGTATCAGCAATCGAATATCACGCAAAATATAGTAATTTTTAACATCGAATCAATACCGATACCAACCCCCAACAAAACGAATCAAATTCTATAAACAAACTGCTTTGCTTTTCAATCTCCCCCGACATAAAAAGCTGAGCTACATCGACACTGTATACGCTTTAAAATTCGACGCAGAGGACGCCAGTATAGGAATCAAAGATTTAGGAGTCAGGGTGGTAGGGAATAGTTCGGTGCGCCGAGACACGACCGCAATTGTGAGCGGGTGGTCGGTGTGGATCGGTATAGAGGCGAATCGTCGTAGCAGAAAATGCACGGGATTAGGGTGAAAGAGACAGCCAGCCAACGCCATACACACACACACACATATATATATACGTATATAGTGTGTACGCGTCAGGTCGCTGAAAACGAGCAATTAATCCGGCTGCGCTATACTACTATACGACGCGCGTGGCGAAACGGAAGCTCTCGTTTCTTTTTTCTCCTCGTTTTCCGACGACCAATCTTCGTCCGCTCGTAAAATCCCCCGGAAAACGGGCGTGGCCGATTCGTTCCGGCCCGTTCGAAAGCTCTCTCTCTCTCTCTATATACGTTTTTCCTCGCGTGTGTTCGCTTGGTCGCATTCGCACCGCGTGTGTTCTTCATCCACTGTTGAAATTTATTGGTAGCACTTCTTCACCGCTCAGCTTGCCGACGACGACAATTTCTCGCTCATGCTCTAATCGCTCACACACACACGCGCGCGCGATTCCCCCGAATTCGATTGTTTTTTCGTCGCCAGCGCGAATTATATCCGCCTCGTCGGCTTGCTACTTTATGGCACCCTCTCGGACGATTTTACGGGCGTGGACGTGGAGTATAGGAAGCATGAGTATAGCGTGTCTTTTTTACGTCTCCTGAGAGTGGTATTGTTTCATATCTCGTGTGTTACTCTATTACAGAACGCGAGGGCGTATATATATATACGTTGTTATTTTTACCATCCCTCTTGACTTTTACGTACCCTCAGAGGCGACATTTCTTTTATATATCAATATCTGCTACAGGGCGTATAGCAATAAATTCTAACGTGTTATTACACGACGTGTCTACGTTATTTCAATGAAATTCTAGGTTTCACGTATATACGCGTTGTTCTACGTGTGTTACATGAAAGTTACAAAGCCGCGCGCGTCTCGCTATATATATACACGATGCAACCATGTTATATCCCCTGTACACGGCTATAAACTTGTACTATATATACGCGAAACTTGCAAACGAAGTTGTAGAGTTATTATTTTTCGGTCTCTCTCTCTCTCACACTCTCTCTCCTTGTTCCGAGATAACAATTATCTCGACTTAACTTTGAATGCTCATCAAAAAAGCTCGCACAGCGGGGCTGAGAAATCCCAAAAGCAGAAAAGAGAGAGAGAAAGAGTTAAACGTAGATGAGAAGAATCGCACGGGTTGGGCTGGAAGAAAAAACGACTCGGTAGCAGGCGAGAGGAAAGGTAAAGGGAGAGAGAGAGAGAGAGAAAGAGAATGAACCCGCGGAAACTTTAGAATGCACATCGTCGAGGAAGTTTTTGAGCGACCTTGCGTTATGTAGCGAACGTGCCGCGAGCGATCTCGAGGCTGTTTCTTCCATCCTCCTACTCTCTTCCTCTCTCTCTCTCTCTCTCGTTCCTACGCGCGCGGACGGAAGAAAAATAAGAAGACGAGAGCGCAGAAACCCGAATAAAACTCGTACAAGTCCATAAATATTGCAGAAATGTAGGGAACCGCTGCTGCTGCTTCTTCTTCCCGACCTTCCCGCTCAACCCTTCTCTTTTTCTTCACTTCCGACACTCAAATCTCTCTCTCTCTCTTGCGCCAGCGTACGCGAATTCACGGGGCTTTTGCGTGTTCCTTGCGGCTCCTCGTCTCTCTACGCATGTACGCCCACGATCCTTTACGGCTTTCTTTTTTTTTGGTTTTAGAGGCGAAACTTCTTGAGGGGATCGTTACGCAAGCGCGTCGTCACTAACATATGACGCACGGTGTATCGTGGTTGTATATATGTATGTATGTAGGTGGGCGTCGTGTGCATAAGGAATATTGCTGATGCCTAGGTTTTAGGAGCAAGACATTTGTTGCGCTCACAAAATCGAGGAAAATGATCGTTACTGCGCAAGTTGAAGAAAGTTTAGTTGCAGATTTCTTTTGTTTCTGGCGCGACGGATGTATTCAATGGTAAGACAACGAAAATGTAATTTTTTTTTAAAGAATTTTTTTTTACATTTAGTTAAATCTTAATAATTTCAACCCAATATTGTAATAAATCTGGTAATTTGAAGAAAAGTTTATATAATGTTAAAAGTATAACGTTGGCTATAAAACAAACGTTGTTTTTAAAGTAATATATAATTTTTACATTTCTTAATTATCGATCTTGTGAAGACTACGATTTCATGCGTAAATTGAATTTTAAAAAAGTATTTTTACTTGTCCGTAATTTGTGCGTAACATTATAAAAGAAATGAAGATAAAAAAGTGTTTCGTCGTTTTCATCGTGAGGTTTCGCGATGGTTTAAGATACAGATAAAATGTCGATTACTCAGTCTGTCGACTCACTCGTTAAATCGTTTCATTACTGAGTTGAGCTTTTTTAATTCAGCCGAGCTGTCACCGAATGTTTCTACTACTCGATACCGTTAAAAGTTAATTCGAATTTATTGCTGCGTCGAAAAAAATGCAATTATATCCGTAAATAACTTCATTCAACGTACTACATCATTTTACTGTAGTTAAATCTTATAAAAAAATTTAAAAAATTCAATTGAAATAAAGTGAACAACTTGTTAAAAAATCTATAACAAGAAATTATAATTTGTTTAAAATCACACAATAATCATAAACCTCAATCTATCACTCAATCGATAACCCATTACCACTGACCTCGGTCGACGTTAAAGAAACAATTTTCGCCGTCACTACGATCATACTACAGCAGTAGCAGCAGCTGCTCTTTAACATCGGCAATCTTGGCCTCCTATAAGGGAATTATCGGAAAACTGATTGAGAGAAGCCGCGCAATAAACAATATAAACCAAAACTTTGTTACCTCTTCCGGCCATCCGAACCTATTGTATCACGTTGCCGTTAGCTTCTGTACTAGTACTCTCGACACACACACACACACATTGGCAGGATTCCTGGACAAACAACTGATTATCGCGTGGATTAGAGGCAAGCCCTACAGTGAGAGCGAATCCGTGACCATCTTCGACGCAGGGATTCAGAGAGAGAACGATAACCCTAATGAGATTTCCTAATTTGCCGCGCAAGGGTTTATCGTCGACCTGGCAATTGCGCACGATATGAGCCACGAGGCTGCTGCTGCTGCTGTGAGGTATGTATATATATGGAAAGGGATAGACCGTGAGTGTGAGAAATTAAGTGGGAGCGGTCCATGCGCATTAATTAGGATTTTTTATGGCTCGGGGTTTATTTAGGTATATATAAGGGTCGACGCGAGTTCGAGCTCGCTATATATTAATTCGCATATAATAAATGCGGCGTCGACGAAACGCATAAAGCTCATGAAAGAGAGAGAGAGACGATTTTTTATAATTCTAATAAAAAATGCGAAGTCTCGTCTCCTTCTCGCGCTGTGAATTTTAGTACTGGCGTATACCGTTATTTATTCCGAAATATTAATATTTATATACGTTACGCGCGCGATAGCGAACGGATTTCGCGAAATTCTCTGATAAATTTCTTTGAGCTTGCGCATCTACTTGACCCAACTTTTTTGTTTTTTCTTTTTCTTTTTTTTTTAAACAGTTTTAAAATTCCAATAAACTATTTCGTAAAATTTTATTTCAACTTTTGGATACTTTAATGGTACTTTAGCAAACCGGGCAGGGCAGTATAAAACAGTTTGCCAGAAATCATCTGTATATTTCGAAAGAGAGAGAGAGAGAGAGAGAGAGAGAAGCAAGTCATATAAAAGTATAAAGTTTTTATCGTATTCATGCGCGTTTCAGGCACTACTTCTGCGCGGCACGAAAGAAAATCTCTTACGATTCCTTAGCTTCAAGGCGTGCAAGAGCAGCAGCAGTAGTCCATACTCTCTCTCTCTCTCTCTCTCTCTCTCTCTCTCTCTCTCTCTCTCTCTCTCTCTCTTTCGCCAGGGGAAATTTAATAATGGAAAAGACGAGTGGCTTTTCGAGTGCAGTGCGCGCGCACGCGCGCGTGGCTCATTCGTGCAGGGTTCACTCGAAAGCCCTCGAACTTTGTTTCGTCGGTTAGCGAATGGTTTCAAACGCGTTTCCGCTTAACCTTTTGCGGGGGATCCTTTATCCGCACACTATCCTTCTATACATACTGCTGTGTTTAAGCAAAAAGCTTCTTTGGTTAAAAAATTTCGTTTTTTTTAATAATTCACTGAGTGTACCATATGCCCATATAGAAATCTTAATGAGCAGCTAATTTAGGCGCAGGTAAAATAAATGGTTATATTTAAAATGTCATCATCTAGCCGTGAACTGGATAAAATAATCACAAAGCTAACTTTCGCTCTTAATAAAGTAATTTTCACTTTCGCGAAAGCTTTCGCAGCTCGGTTCTCCTCATTTATACTGATCTAACACTGGCATATATATAGTTATATATCCCGGTATAAGAGGCGAGAAATTAGAACCCGAATTCATTTCGTTTGACGCGCTAATGAGCGAGAACCACGGGTTATGTGATTTTTTTTTTTTTTAAGTAATTTCAGAAGTATTTACCTCACAATGAGAGTAATACAGTGATGCGAAGAGGCAATGAAAACAATTTATTTCAATAAATTTATAATGAAAGTTTAATTGCCTTCTCCTACACCACAGCTACGTTTATTCCCATCAACGTATACATCCAACATTTTCCACCGCTACGGGTACATCAATCTTTTGCTTTTCACGTGCGAAGTTAATCCCAACGCTGCCACGTTCGCTTTCATCGCAGGTTAATCACTTTTCTTTGGCCCCTCCCGTATTAGAGTTGGCCGAGTATAGGAGCAGAGTAACACGTTGGTATAAGGTTTCGGAGCGATAATTCGCACGCGACTTCCGGAATTACAGTCGGAATGTCCAGCAGTCAGAGTTACACTGGATGCTTTCGCGTGCGATGCAGGCGTGAGTTCGTGAGAGAACATTTCCTTCCTGAGGGAACGAGGAATAGCGACATACACACACACACACGCGCGAAAGCAAAGTCAGAACCCCAAAGGAACTTAATTACATAGGGACTGGACATTCGTCATTCCTCTATATGTGTCTCTCTCATTTCTCTGCTCCCCTCGCTTTCGCAGGTTCTTTACACAGGGACGAGTGGAATGGGCCGAGTTATATCGTGGTTAGCTACGTAATATACTTTTCGATTGAGTATTTTTCACTTGTGCAGTGTATAATTTACTATATACTCGTGGGTGAGACTTTTTAGAAGCACTTTTAAAGGAAGATTCTATTTCACGCTAAACTATATACTTCCCGCGCGCGAATTTGACTCACGATGAAATTTAGTCGCGCGGTATACCGTATAGCTGTTATATATATATATAAGTGGAGTAAATATTCATCAAAACTTTAATTTTGCAGCATCAAGCTCGCGGAGCGAAGTAAGAGTTTTATTACTTAGACGCGTATAATAATCTGGACTCTGCTCCGGGGGATGATTTTCTCGCCGGAATATGAGAAAATTAGAAAGTGCCACGTTGCTCATAAAGGATTAGGCGCGATTAAGTTAAGTTAACGCGTCCGCGCGAAAGAGGATCACCACCCCTTACTGCTTATATGCAGCGGAGCTGCGTGCGGAAGCTAACCGAGCCGCGCGGACAAATTGAAAAGAGAGATTACCTACCTGGATTATTATTCCCTCGTTTGCAGAATATATATTTTTTTTTTTTTTCATGAAATTATGGTCTACGATTTTTCATTTTGTAGAAGATATTACATGATATATATAGGAACGAGAAAAAGAAAATTATCACGATGTGTATTATTACGTCGACGTATATAATACCAAATGTTGAACGACGGAACCATCGTCGCCAGCAGGACGACAGAATCCAATTCAGTATAAGGACTACAAAAGAGTCGTTGCGACGATAGTGAATGAAAAGCCGCAACGGTGAATTTCAGGAATTCGGTAGTTTTTCCTTTTTACTTTATTTCGGAACGATCGTATATATATATAGAAAGAGAGAGGAGAAACACTTTGAGGTCGAAGCAGACAGTACAACGTCTTTGTGCACGATAGTATACACATATATAGATGTGCGAACTCGGCGTCGTTCGCAAAGGATAAGGGAAAAAAAGAGGGAAAGATAGAAGCTTTCATCGCTGCTATACTGCTGCGGCTTGGCGACTCGTCGTCGAATAAAGCCGGACGATTCCATTTTCCGTGTATCGCACCTTAAGACCTCGTCTATGACTTCCTCTATACACGCGAACGCTACTCTTCCTCTTTTCCCATAAGGAAGAAGATATATATATATCGCTTGACTCTCTATGTAGTACAGGGCGCCTCTAGAATTTCCCAACGAAGGTACATTGCGATCCGATCGGTGAGTGTATATAAAGTTGGACATACACGTGTGCTGCATACATACATGTACATATAGGTATATGTATATCGGTATGGGAGCCGGATATCGAGGAAGTTTGCTAAGCGAGCTCTAATTTCCCCATTATCGTATATTACAGCCTCGGGTGAATGAAAATTCGGGGAAAAATGAGAACCGAGGGCTGGATTAATTTCGTGTAATCTAAATCGTTGTACGATAATGTACGTTTTGTAATTTACAATTTTTCTAATTTAATCGCGTATATTTTGTAACGGTCGATTGAGTAAAGTGAAGTGCAGTTAATTTTGGGTTGCGTTGAAAACGATTTTATGTATGTTAAATCATTGAAATTTATTTTATGTGTAGATAAAAAAAAAACTTTGTTTTTTTTATATTCGTGATCTTTGAGTTGTAAATTTATTTTCACAAATGATGGTTTGAATTTTGTATATACAGAGGTTGCTTGTAAAAGGGCAAAATACTAGAGCAGTGCATATATTAATTACGTTATTTGTAAATGCAAGAATAAGCTATGTTAATTTAAAAATGCTAATTAAAAAATATATACATTTGACATCAAATGGCAACTTGTCATAAAGAATAAAAGTAATTAATGTAATATTTGCTATTTGTTAAAAAATAGAAATACAATAATTTAAAAAAAATACAGTTGAAAGTCCAAATTTGCTAATTTCATTCTGTATTGTCTATATAATACCGAATTAATTCTGATCCTCTTTCTACAAAAAGTAAATCGAAAAGTATAGTACATATATTATTCATTCGTTATAAACTTTTAAAATATGACATAGAATAATGAATTGTGATCACTTTTTCTATCACTCACCCATCATTTTCCCAAACGAATAACGTTCCACATTCCCATAATCGCATTACGTTAGACGATACCGTGCATTACGTAATTTATAATTTTTCAAAATGAAATCTCCTATAAATTTTATCCTCGATTTCATATCTCAAGTATCTCGATATATTTATGAAGGTTTTATCTTAATACTATCGATATCTGATATAAAGACATCTGCAAGTGATTGCTACTATAAAAAAAAAACAGAATTCGTTACACCTGCTGCAAGACGCATAAAAAGCTCCCTCGCTCGAAAAGAAAAAAAAAATAATAAAAGTGAGATATCATTCTGATACTCAGACGCGTAAAAGCATATCATATCCAGGGCTGATCGTCACGGGAGTATATAGTTTCCGTCAGAATTTCTCAGCAGGTGTGTAAGCGCTCAAATATCCTGTCACGAGGATGATTTTCTCGTATATTGTTATTTTGTCCGACATATTCTCATACTTGTTACGATCACAATCCTGACATAATCTGATCTAAATAGCCTAAAATAAATCAAACCAAATCGCATCCATACATGTACCTACCTTTCAACATATATATATGAAAAATTACATTTTCCTTATACACATTAAGTATACACACGACCTCGTTCCTTTCCCTAGACTCGTCGTCCCCCTCTTTGTATACCCAATCATTCCTGCACCTGCGGTTAGAAGGACAGTTCACCCAAGGCTATTGTACACTGTCCGAGCGTCCGGTTTTTGGCGCACGCGCAATGTGTGTGTATGCGCGTATATGTATATACATACAACCTATTATAGACGTAATGTAGAGCCGCTTGCTCGGGCGTTACACGAGCCGATGCCCAGTAATACACACGGCTCTGATTTCCTATACCACTGTATATATAGCGGTCCTGGATATTTCCAAGCGTTTGGTATATATATATA